>CAJQUW010009105.1:0-54536 GCA_907163375.1 Prostheceraeus crozeri | reverse complement strand
ATATCATGCCGGAAAATGTTGCCACATTTTTTCTTCAATTATCGTACTATTTTCGTGCTCGGGAGTCTCAAATGTAACTACTTTTAATCCTAAGGAAATCAGAGGCTTTTTTAATTTGACTATGAAATTTCTATAACATAACTTTATGGGAATGCTATAAGGGATTTCTCCATGGGTTTGAAAGGTTTTTCGCACTGAGAATGAAACGGATTTCTATGGGACATCATAGGGATTCATGAGGAATTTTAAGGGGATCCCGTAGAAAACCCATAGAAAATCATATGGGATTCGTAGGAGAATCCCATAGAAATCCCCTTTCAGTGCCATTAAAAAAGGTCCAAAAATACCAAAGAAAATTTTGTATGGGAATCCCATACAATAGAGTCACTCGGGCCCTCTTTGTGGACACAGTTAGTGGTCCTCATTTTCAAAAGTTATCAAATATCCCTGAAAATCCTAGTTCTACACCGCAATTTCAGAAAATTTTAATTTCTCCAAAAATGCCGTTTTAAGTTAAAACCTAGGTTTTGGATTTCCCCCGGAGTCTAGTGGCATGTACTAGGAAAAGATTGTGGACGACTGCATTAATGCATGTTTAACGAATCCCAAGGTTTGAAGTTGTCACAATGTCCCCTGTTTTTGGAATATCACCACGAATGAATGACATTGTTTTCTATCTGTAAATTCCAAGTATAATTGCTATGCGTGCATAGAAAAAAGTAATTCTAAGGAGAAATGTAAAAAATTCACTTCCTTCTCTTAATAGATCATAACCGGGCACACCAGATAAACTTCGGTAATCAGATAAAAAATAATAGATCTCTATTCGACTGTTAAAGATTCTTCGAGATTCTTAACTGCTTATGTTGTTATTCACATAAGCTTACTTTCTGAGTTCAAAAGGAATCAAAAAGGAGAACAATGTATTTAGAGCACTCTATCTCTCCCCTTAAAAGGCAAGGCGCATCCTGATACACGTTAATCTCCATTTCAAAGGCCTCGTGTGTTAGAGGAAATGATGTTTGCGCTTTACAGTATGGCTCACTAATACAAAAGTAGCAGATATTCTTACCGCTTTCCAAATATCTCCACTTCGCAACAAAGTCAATGCGATTGTGTTGTTGATTGTGATGGACACATATCTTCCTTGTTGGTTGCGACAGTTGATTCCTATCTTTCTTTGGAGTCCTATAAGCTCAAGATTTGTTCACAGAACAGTTGATTTTTCCATCCGGCTGTCCAAGTGAACGGCTCAATCCTGCTCACATAAATTCTTGCTCCTCCTAAGCGCTCTGAGCAACAATCTACTCTGTTGTAGATATCAACTCTGTCAATGTAATATTCCTGCTCTAAATCCACAGTCCAGTAATGGTCGTATGGCATGAAATTCCCATCATTGTCCTCTCTTTTCCGCGTGTGTGTGCACTTATCATCATTGAAATTGCCTCCTCTATTTCCGTCAACTGCAGCACTCGAGGAATTTGGCGTATTTCTCTCAGAGCTTTGGGATGTCGGCTTGTGCAGAGCCAAATTCTGTCCTAGTACAAGCCTGCTGTTAGAGAGATTCTCCAAAATGAAGAAAAGAAGGAGTCCTGCGCGCAACATGTTGTGGAATGGAATGACTAAATTTAAATGCAGAATAATGAAGCGTACAAACGACACTTTCATTGGGTGATAATTTGCCTGAGAGTACTCACAGATGGAGACGAAAACAATCTCACAAATTAAACATCCGACTTTGTTATATCTCCTATTGTCATCTAAACAAAATACAAAGACCTACCGCAAAGTTGAGAGCTTGATACATCATTGATTGCTTTTTTAAGTGTTTTTAGAATTCTGCAAAGTAAGACTGATTACAATGGAGTCAGCAAGCTCCTGTCAGGAGTTTGTATTCACCATGCATTATGCCTTACAAAAATACTGCTTCGTTGGGAGCAGCTATTTGAATGACTGACAAAACACTGACGAGACTGCTTGTTAAACAAAGAGACAATTAATTGATCTAAGTTTTCACACTTCCTGACTGTATGAGAAGTTTCTGCACAGTGTGTTAGTCAGAGGCGAGGTCTGTGACTCCGCATAAGTGAACTGAACGTCTAATTGAGTGAGAAGGAAATACATAGAATTGTATCGTAAAAACCAATAGCTCCGGTGTTGATCAATCATCATCCAAACTGCAGACATCTGCAATTAATAAAATCATTTTTGCGATAGTAGCTTTGAGTTGTCCAAAAAATGACTCATAGTAGAATGACCTCTTGTCCTTGAGTACTGTATACTGCACATTCAAGATTCACAGGTCCAGATTCAATCTTTTGGTGGCTCCCAGTTACCCAAGATCAATATTTCTCTTCATGGGACTATTCATGCCATAGATCAGGGGTGCGCAACCCCCGGCCGTAGCAGAGGCAAAGTGCGGCCGTGACAATGAGAAGTAGGGTTTAAATGAAAAAAGAATATTGCGCATATATATTGCAAATATTTCTAGAGTTCAAGACAATTGAAAGATAGCATAATAGTCACCTTGTAACTGTTGAACACCTTTATGCCCATGCTGCTTGGAAAAATGCGCGCCCGCAGGCGCGATGAAGGCGTTCAAGCATATGTTCGATAACTCATGAATAGAATATTTTAGGGAAGTTAAATTCATGTGCATTCATGGCTAGAGTCATCAGCTAAAAGAAACAAAAGGGACAATTGTAGTTAGCTCGAATTGTTCGCGCGCCTAGGCTTCAAGTCCATGACCTGAATAAGGATGCCTGCTAGATCACCGGGTCTGTGATGAATGAATGAATGAAATTTTGTATAGCTCGTGATTCTTTATGAATTATTACAGTAACTTAGAAAGTGTTTTTCTTCGAATCTTAGAAATCAGAAGCTCGACGGTCTTTCGGCACTGTTTCCAACAAAAACGATATTTTATGAAAATCTTTTCAGCTGCTCTAAGAAACCAATCACGCAGAATATTTCGGACGGTTATTTCAGCATTCGATGATCCGAGCTGAATTCGCAAAGGCAGGTTACACAAGATAAATAGAATAATTAAATATTGAGTTGCATCCTCAGTTGAAAAATGGAAGCAGACCTGAATAGCTGCCATTTCATTTAATGTCAGGAATCATCAGCAGACCTAGTTTACATCTCTCAACATCGACACAACTCCCTATTTAAAGTAGCAGCTATGCTTGGGTTAATTTGAGATTTGCAATTAGCAAGTTAGTGAAATTTCGACTGGCATTCATTAAGTATCACTTCCAACATACTACTGGCAAATCACCTGAGTTAGTGCACCTGTAATAATTAATAATTGTTGCTTTTTGCAAACACAATGCAATTAGAATATTTCAATATATATTTTACAGGTTACACAAGAAGTCGGACTTGTTCGGTCCTGTGTAGACAATTTGCTCAAGGATGACGGCCTACAAATGGAAGCACAATGTTTTACAAGAATTGAGGAATCAGGAAAATGTTCCCGATCCACTTCCGCTCTGCCATTTCATGATACGTAGAACAACGACACACATGATATCCTAAATTGATCATTTACGTCAATTTCGGTGATGGGCCAACACTACGACTCAATAGATGTGTTGACTGACTCAACCCATTCTTGCAAGATTCTACAAAACCACATTTCATTGACTCGATCGATGCCCATGAGGTTTCTTTCGATAATTTCTTATTGGCAGGAGTGACGACTGACTATACGAGACCTGATACGAAATCTTCGCTAAAAACAAGAAAACATCGTGTCCAAACTTTTTACGAATTAAAGAAAATACCAATTAACCCTCAGAGACCTGAGGGGGGTCCAGGTCCAGTGGACCACGGAGCCACATTTTTCTATTTCAGCTTTTGTGCTGAAGATATATCAACCGCTCATGCCCATGTAAAATCATCATTTTTGGCAGCAAATCTACATGCCTTAAGGACTCAAAGTGCAGTCGGAGAAAATGATAGATGCTGGCAGGGGTCATAGCACTGTCGGTGAGAATGCTGTTGATCCAAATTGATATCTTAGGTTCATTATGTGGATATGATATCGATCAAATGTCACTGGTTGGTTTGCAGGATCCTCTATTGTTTTATTGTGTCCACTTCGACATGCAGGAGCACATCAGCAGCACTCGCTACGGCTGAGACAGAAGCGACACGAGTAATTTTGCTGCAGGAACTATGAACAACTATGTTGACCGCTTGATAGATGTCACTTGTTCCCACAGTCACTGCTCGTCAACAATGGGCACTCTGTCTTAGCTGGTAATAGACAAGTAATCTATACATATAGAAGCACACGCCGTCATTACCAGTTCCATGCTGACTCAATGAATTTATCAACTTTGCTGTTTCATCATATTAGTTCTCAACATGCATTTTAGTGCTACTGTGAATTTAAGTTCGGTAATTCCAGTGCTCTTCTGTTTAGTACTCAGATTCATACTTAATTAGGACTTTATGATTTCAGTGAAGTAGTATTCATTACTGTAGACATGATAACACGTCAAACAAGTTAGGTTGTGTTACAAAGCAACTTGTAAGAGATGCCATCCATGTCAATGAAAATTATCATAACAATCGGCGACAGGGCTCGGCCACGGCCCTGCTGTGTTTCTTAATTCCCGGGCTTGGATACCACTCAAATCTTCTCCAGAAGCACACGACGCACTCACGCGCTATCATGAGAGCCCAAACGTGCAGTAAGTCGCTCGCAAAGTCATCTGCTCGCACGCCACGGCTTTGGAGTCAGCGCCAGCGTCTTTGCCCTGACCAATACATTCTTGATACTTTCAAGAGGCGTGCGAACAGGTTTCTCAGTGTTCTGCTTACATGTATCAGTGACAATTTCTGACAGAACCTACATTTCTCTACACCTCTACGGAAGAAGATGATTGCAGGAGCAGATTAAAATGTTGTGGATGCACACATCCAGGTGAAGTAGTTGAAATGTGACACGATAGCATTACTAAGGCAGAATAGAATATAATTGCTGTGCATCTAACTGCTTTCCCCGTTCATGTCTGTGATGTGCTTCTGTAATTTTGATGAGGAAGATGTACTGATCCTTTTCTTCAATTTGAAATGTTCTGCTTGTTGTCAAAGTCTCATGTCAGTCAATAAAAGGCAAGAACAATGCACGTCAGAGCATCGTGATATTAAGAAAAGTAGCTTCAAGTTGTGTTTTACATTTTATCATTCTTTTTCGTATTTCAGGAAAACTGCTTGTTAAACCCTAAATTGCGAAGCTAATTAACGCATTTTCAAATGCATTTAAACAATAATACATTCTATAAAGTCAAAGCAACGTGCATTTGTTTTTCTGTTTTTCGAAGTACCTTACTAATTTACTAAACTACGATTACTAAAGCGTTAAACCGAGATAATCTGAAATACAAAGCTATACGTGTATTCATTAACAATCACATAATTTGCAGCGCGTTGTTTGAAGGTTAGTCATGCTTCCGAAGTGCGTTGCTTTGCTATTCTAAAAGACTATTGATGAACGAATTCATGATAAAACACTGTAAATTATGTTCACATTAGAATGAAACAAGTTTTTCATTGTTTTCCTATCAATACACAGTTATGTGGTTCTGTTTGCTTCTATGATATCGTTCGTTTAACATCATATTTCAGCTTCTTTACATGATTTACTCTCCATTATATTCTGCTACGGAGAACTAATCTACTTTCACTGGACACAAAATACTTTTTATGATTTTTTTATATATTTGTTTGTGACATTTTGGTTTGTCTGAGTAAATAGCTTGATAGATTATAGATTGATTTTTACTTACAAAACACTTGCCATCCTAAATGCATTCATCAAATGTATGGTTATGTGACTACTGGTTTTGGTTAGGCCTACTTACAATTAAATGCTATCGATCATCGGTCATTAATTAGATCAGTCGACGTGAAAAGAGGGAATGTGCTCGACTTGTAGCTACACTAATAGACTTTAAAATTTATACCCACATGTGATCTCGAATTCTATCAATGGTTCCGCTACAGAATGGAGGAAAATGCAGTCTAATTGTGACGTTGCGGTAATTTATATAGATTTCTCTTTATCCCAATTGTATAATATACAAATACATATGCGCCAGGAAGGTAGCGTCATAATGCGCGCTGAAAGCTTTACTTGCTCTTGACATGGTGATGGAGGTTGTGCTTTGCTGGTCTTGGTGATCTTCATGCCGCGTTAGCAGTTCGAAGACTGGGTTCAATTCCCAGCCGGCAAGAGCATGGCGCATTGAAATATCATTTTGACCTCGTGAAAGCCGGAGGCATTGAATCATTAGATCTATCTCTATCCTAATTATATAATATGCGTATAGATATGCGATCTTTGTTCCGGCAATAATTCTCCAGTTTATTAATTTTGAAGATAGTACAAACTTCGACGCCTCTCGATTGCTAGCGTGAACTTCGGGGGTTCCTGTTTGCTTGAAGTAGTCTACTATGAGCTTCGAGGCAAGGTCTTGGCATAGAAGAGCGTGGCCTCCTCCCACATGCTCCCCCGAGTGACTCTTTTCTATGGGTTTTTAAGGGAATATATGGGATTGTAAGGGATCCCATATGATCCCATTCACGATGCAAATAGGATCATATGGGTTTCTTGGGGATTATATGGAATCCCTTACAATCCCCTAAAATCCACGATTCTCATCAAAGGATTCCTTGTGTAGAATATGAAAGGGATTAATCAAAATTAATGCTAATCAATCAAAATCAAACCGGTCTCACAGATCTTAATTGATGACTTGCAAGGTTTTGATTACATACATCGATTTCGATCATTAACAGTGTGGGCCAATCGCTCACATATACAGTGTATAATCGACTACACTGTGAAAATGGACGCGATGGACTCTAGACCTACACGTAGAAAAAGATTCAATGATGGCATACAGACTTTATCCTGTGGGGACCAGAAAACTTCAGACAATTATCTATATAGGCCTGCTGTTTTAGGACCTTCACATAGGCCATTGTCATTCCCACTGTAACAATTTTGGCTTTTCAATGGTTGTCTGGAAAACCAAATGATTTGTTTTGGTTTCCTAGAAAACTAATCCCTCAATGATTTGCTGGAATAACTTTAAAATGTAATTATGTAATTTACTATCCTTTGGTACATGTACTGATTCGAATCCTACTTATCTGGCAAGAATCCTATATGTTTCCTACCATAACCTGTGAAACCCACCACTTCCTAGTAAAATCCCGCCAGGTTTTGTAGGGACATCAGTAATAGCTCTATTCTTGATAGGATCTCAATAGGACACACCAGAGAAATATAATTGACCAGAACAGGATCCTAATAGCAAACTTCAGAGAAATAGATTTCTCACGTTTTAATATATCGTCAGTGATTCATTCACAAGGCTTCAACCGACCTCGATTTCGCCAGACGACGGATATCTATGACGTTATTATTTAAGAACGTCGATATCGAAAAACGTTATTATTTTGAATACAATCAATCGACATCGTCATTCATTTGTTGGTGAACTTCGAAGACGGTGAGTTAATGTGCAGTGAAAGAGTGCATGATGTAGAAAAATTGTATTTCAAGTTTGTTTATAGGACCAAAATGTCTGTTGATATCTTTTCATTGTAATTTCTTGAACCGGTTTTGGGGGTAGCACGAAACAGCTATCTGTTGTCATTAACAAGGGACTGGCGATTATCCGTCAGCATTTTAAGAATTATTGTGACTCGATCCGCAATAGTCTAATAGCGGAATTAATTGCTTTTGGAGTGTCCTTTCAAGCAGGTGTTGATCTTCAGGTGTTTGATTTTTCTACACTATATACTAATCTGAAGCAAATAGAAGCTAGCAATCATATTTTTGCTTTGTTAGACATAATTTTCAGTAAGAAATTTATGTGCATTGGTTACGAAAAAAAATTTTCTTTCAAGCATTGGATATAGTGGTTATTACTTTCACGAAAGACTCGTTCAAAGCTGCTATTAAGTTTATTATATAAGAGGCGTATATCACTTTTGGAAGATTTGTCTTCAGACAGTATAAGGGAATCCCTATGGGTGGCAATGGATATGGCCCTCTTCTGGCGGACCTCTTCTTTTTTCACTGCGAGTACAAATTTATGACTAATTTAATTCGCGGTGATAAAATTGGACTTGCAAGGCTCCTCTCGAATACTTCTAGGTATATTGATGATTTTTGTATAGTTAACTACAAATTCTTCTACAAGTTAATACCCCAGATTTACCTCATTGACTTGGAAGCCAACCGATGTGGTAATAACAATAAAATTATTGACTACTTAGACGTTAAAATGAACGTGTGTGATTCTGGTGTAACCACTTCGGTATACCACAAAATTGACGATTTTGATTTTAACGTAACTTTTCTTACTTTCCCAAAAATACCATGCCTCACAAGATAGGCATTAAAGTTTTCTGCAGCCAGATACTCAGGTACGCTCGTATCTGCTCACAACTCAAACACTTTGAGGAGAAAACGTCAAAGACGTTCACTTTTCTCGTTGATAGACGTCATAATAAAAGTGAACTTCGCTTGAACGCGGAGAAAGCTTTACACAAACACCACCATCTTTTAAGTAAATTTGGTTTACTTTCTGCTCGTCAATTGTCTAACTCTTGTTTTTCATAAATTGGTGTTGATTTTTCGCATCCTTGATTTGAATTTATTTGAATTTTAGGTTGATATAATTTTCCTTCTTACTAGATATTCCGCAAATATTTATCTTCTTGCTTGATGTTTTCTTTTTTGATAACAATTTAGTTAACTGTTGGCCAGAGGCTGGGCTTCCCAGCGCAGGGCCCAGCTAGGATGACTCTGAACGCTACAAAAGGAACAGGACGAAAGCGTGAATCTTATCCTGGTCCTTTTGCTGACGACCTCGTATGCCAATCGTAATCTTTCTTAACTTAACATGTTTATTACTGCTCGGAGGAAACGTTAACTAGTATAGTACTCTTAAGGACTACAATTACAATTTTAATTCTTTTCTCTCTCTTACATTCTTTATTCAATTTGCTGAGAAAATTTGCTCAAGATTGTACTTCCATTCCTTAGAGTAAGTCTTATTTTCTCTCTCTTACATTCTTTATTTTATCTGCTGTTTATTTCAGAATTATCATACCGCCTCTGTTCATCCACATGATAATAGTTATTCCTAGCCTCTGATTTGTTGAGTCAGATTTACCCATCATTGTAGCGTTTACGTAACTTTCTTCGTCTGTAGGTTATTGCCAATGTCGTTCAGAGGTCAATGATAGGGATAACTTCGCATTTTGGATGTGTGACATGTTTTCGTCCGACTGCACACTTCCGGTTCCAAGCACTATCCAGGTAATATTGGCCGTAACATTTAATAGATTCTCGTGATTTTCAGTCATAGGACTTCAAGTGAATTTGCAGGTCAGTTGGCTTCGTATAGCAATACTATTTCTTTAACTGTAATTTAAACAATTTTACATGGAGTGTTGATACTCAACGATTGACGGTTGAATCGTAGATAATCCCTGTCTAAGATTAATAAAAACGTTTCAGTAAAATTTCAATAATTGGATGTTCGAGATGCCTTGTAATCATCGTTATGGCAAATTTGGCTAACCGCACCGTGTACTTATCAAATCAATTTTTCGGATAATCAATAACCAGGCTTAGATTTGTTCTCTATTCCTATGAGTGAAACGCATTCGTACAAAGAGTCCCTTAAAAACATTATTTCTACCGACTCATCACAGTAACGCGCTTTGTGTGTTTAGCCTATAAGTGAAAATGCTATTCCGCGCAGACGATTTGCCCAGAGTCCGAAGGCGTAAATAATCTAGGATTTTGTAGGCCTACTTTGATTTTGAATAATTTTGAAAGGTTAAATATCAGCCTCATCAGCAGTTTAGTGACTTGCTACTGGTGAGAAACTGGTCTGATTTATCTGTTTCTTCGCATCCTTTATATCGTCGTTAAATACCGTCGACTCTCCGCATCTTTGATCTCACTAGTAATTTCTTGCATTCGACTTATGGACTATTATCGTAAATATTATATTTAATTTTCTACATACATGTACATCGTAGACCGACCGTATAGAAATAATTGGGAACGTTTGGCCCCATGGAAGCCCTCAAAAATTCTCTTAAAACTCAAGTTGATTTGATCATGTTATAAATAGATTGCCAATAATGTGTAATTTATAATCATGATATCTTCACTACGGGCGATGTATTCATTTTCAAATATCAAGGTTTGTTGATATCTGAGATATCTCGGTTGAACTAGAATAACAGCTTTTGGCACATAAAAAAGGCTCCAGTCAAAGAGTTACATTCTCCATGGACGTCTAGATATTTGCATAATATCTATATGCATAAATATCTCGGCGTCTATGCATTCTCCTATGTCTATGACTTAAATTTGAATCTTGTAAGATGTCTGACAAATCACATCAAATTGTCTCTAAAATTGACACTTTTCTTGCATTATGGAAGCTTAGAAGAAATTAAGGAAGGATTTACGGTAAGACATTATTCAAAAGTAGGAAATTTTCGCGCTATTTTGCATCGGCTTTTAGAATTTTGGTGTACGAATTTTTATCGGTATAATCAAATACTTGTCTGAATTGGTAATATTATACAATGAACTGCAAAGGTTTTCGCCAATTAAAGTTGCTATCAATGCTGACACATAGACTCACACGACCTATACTGTAGTGGGTCTATATAAATCATGACGTATCACATTAATAGATAGATAATTTCCAGGCTTGCAAGATTCATGCTGTAATTTCAAAATACATCACGATTACATTCAATCATGAATAATCATTCTTGTTTCAAAAAAAAATTACATGCTATTTGATTTCAGCGACAGCAAAGTATTTCGACAGAATTTCGTTACGTAAAAGATGGTTAATCTCTTTTGGTATGCTGTTTCTGAGTTTTGATTTCCCTCTAGTCCAGTAACCAGTTCGAAATCAATGTGATGACCTGTTATCGATTATGCGTGACTCACGCATGTCATTTTCAAATCAGGCAATCAGCATATTTCAGAAAGTCAGAATTTTAGTTGTTATGCTCAATGAAAAATATTCTGTGGGAAAGATGACAACAGATTTCTGTTTCCTAACCATTTAAACTAATCTTATCATTTTGATAACTTTTTAGATGTATTTTTCAATTTACTATGCATAAAAAAGCACAATAATAAAATAGATATGCGTAACATCTTACGCTCATTTTTTCAATGGCTTTTGATTTCATTCTGAACTCCACAGAAGGAAGAGAAGCATTAAATAGCTTTAGCTTGAAATGTCGATAGAATTAGCTAAATGAGTAACTATCAACTTGCATACAGTTTGATAACAATTTTGTTCAACTGTGTTATGAACGGAATTTATATATAAGACATATTATATATAATATATGATATAGTGTATAAGACAATGTATGCATGTATTTCGAGTGCAATAATCGCAAAATGAATGCTATATCAAGCCATGTATTACTTTGTTAAATATTTTTAGAAATTTATATCAGTGCAAATCTATGTACACTGACACTGCTGCAGTGTTCATTACTTGTCAGAGCATACGTGCAATTATTGGTAAGGATTGGACGCTTAGAAATCGGAATATAAACACATTGAAATCAATACTTCAAATGAGGAAGCTATTGTATGATATCTTTGGATAACATGAGAATATTTAATGATATTTGTGAACATACTTAACTTTTTCTAGTCTAATCTGTATGCAATTACAAGTAAGATTTACTACGGTAACATTGTAAACATTTTGCATACCGGTATGTTATGTTGTATAACACACTTTCTTTTTTCTAAGCTTCACGTCGAAAAAGTTTCAGACCCGTTATGAAAATAGACTAGGCCAATACTGTACACCCACTGATGAGCTGTTTGAAAATAGTATGAAATTAGCATGTTTGAAAATAATTTGATAGGCTACCTGTTGTTGCTCTACAATCTAAGCCTACACACAAATCTATTTTTTACAGATGTTAATCGACTGCATCCTGTAGTCGAAAGGCTTGAAGAAATTCTGTCTGCTGCAAAATCAATTGATTTCAAACCTGGAACAGTAAGCTTTATTCGATACTTAGTCTTATTTTGGCTTTTGCACTTGTAAGTTCAGTAAATGTTACTCTACACACATATCAAATTGTTACATGATGAAATTACTGCATTCAAAATGTGTTAGTTAAATCATTATTCGTGTATACAATTGCTAGGCCTATCGGGCGTATAGAAAAATGCCATTGGCCTACATGTAGGCAACTGTAAATTCATTGTCTTATTCTTTCCAGGATTTCAGGATGGAAACGGCTGATGAGGAATCGGCAAGCAGATATCCCACGTCTTCTACTCCCAATCGCAATCCTCTTGCAAGCATTTCATCCAACACTGATGATCTTTTGGTTTCAAGAAGCAAAGAATGTCTCCTCAAGAGGATGATGTTAAAATTGGAACGGTGAGTTCGATGAGCTGTTCAACAATGTAGGTTAGGTATACCGTAAAATGGATACCGTGCCTGAAACAACTGTCTAAAGTTCTGAGTGCGCTTGAACACTTTTGTCGAATCAGTATAATGATCAAATATCAAAAATTAATTTTATGAGATCAATTTGATCTTTCTATAATGCCTCACAATGAATGTTCTCATTTAATCAATCAATTAGGCCTACAGACGGATACCGGTAATTACAGTTTACTCAAAAACATAAAAAACAATGATTATAAGCCGTACTCATACATTAATTATATCTAAAGTTATCTTAGATGATACCATAGTAGAATACTGTTGCACCGTACGATGTTTATGAGTGGACAATGAACATTTTGACTACGAAAATTGAATCTACTGATCCCGAAGCGAAGCTGAGGGATTCTTATGCGCAGCCACGAATAGCCATCTTATAACAGTATATGTATTATCATATTCCTAGCTAGTGAAGCCATAGTCATAGAGCGGGCATGCATGTATGCTTGCATTTTTTATTATACGGCATATATTTTCCTTTTATATCGTATTTTTAGTACATGTATAACGGCAATTTACGTAATACACACTGTTTTGATTATACTTACATGTACAGTCTGACATCCAAAAGTAAAATAACATAACTGCCATTATTGGTAATTTACAGTTTTTGTACCTCACTTTCAGATAAAAATTCAATTTGTGCACCTGTATTCAATGCAACAAATGTACTCGTATATCAGACATAAACAAAATCAAAATGCAACACAAATAGAGAAGATTGTTTCAAATGACAACCATCAAAATGTCAGCTGTTATTTTATCTTTGGACGGCAGCAGTACTGTGCATTAAATTAGAAGATTTTTAAATCGCTTTCATGGGAAACTTTTTGGTTGTCATACATTAAATTATTCCTACTGGTGTTTATACAATTTCACATTGCATTGATAGGCCGATATGCATTCTACACTGAAGCATTCATTCTTTTCATACCAGGCCTACTTGTAAAATTCATCACTTCATTTTTTTCGAAAATAGCCGGATGAAATTTTTGTACTACGTAATTAGCGATTTTCAACTTCACTGTGGTGCATGAACATGTACATACATGTAGTATAATCTGAAAATCCAATAGGCCCTATATCTGGAGAGGATTTTAGGTGATATGCGAAATCAACAACAACAACAGCTGTCTCAACGAATCACTTGAATAAGACCGTTCACAGAAAGTTACGATAACTATGTAGCTATGTCATATAAATGTCATACCGATAATCCATGCATTTCATTCAATCTCTCGTTTCATTATTTTCAGGTTTCGGTGCCGATCGGTATGGCAAAGTGAAAGCTGAAACAGAGTAAATTGTGCGCAAAAAGTTACATACTGAAGCGGAATTACTGAAAAAACAAAATTTGTCCTGAATACACATAATACATATCATGCGGAAATGTTGCACTTTTTCTTCAATTATCGTACTATTTTCGTGCTCGGGAGTCTCAAATGTAACTACTTTTATCTAAGGAAATCAGAGGCTTTTTTAATTTGCCTATGAAATTTCTATAACATAACTTTATGGGAATGCTATAAGGGATTTCTCCATGGGTTTGAAAAGGTTTTTTGCACTGAGAATGAAACGGATTTCTATGGGACATCATATGGGATTCATGAGGAATTTTAAGGGGATCCCGTAGAAAACCCATAGAAAATCATATGGGATTCGTAGGAGAATCCCATAGAAATCCCCTTTCAGTGCCATTAAAAAAGGTCCAAAAATACCAAAGAAAATTTGTATGGGAATCCCATACAATAGAGTCACTCGGGCCCTCCTTGTGGACACAGTTAGTGGTCCTCATTTTCAAAAGTTATCAAATATCCCTGAAAATCCTAGTTCTACACCGCAATTTCAGAAAATTTTAATTTCTCCAAAAATGCCGTTTTAAATTAAAACCTAGGTTTTGGATTTCCCCCGGAGTCTAGTGGCATGTACTAGGAAAAGATTGTGACGACTGCATTAATGCATGTTTACGAATCCCAAGGTTTGAAGTTGTCACAAGTCCCCTGTTTTGGAATATCACCACGAATGAATGACATTGTTTTCTATCTGTAAATTCCAAGTATAATTGCTATGCGTGCATAGAAAAAGTAATTCTAAGAGAAATGTAAAAAATTCACTTCCTTCGCTTAATAGATCATAACCGGGCACACCAGATAAACTTCGGTAATCAGATAAAAAATAATAGATCTCTATTCGACTGTTAAAGATTCTTCGAGATTCTTAACTGCTTATGTTGTTATTCACATAAGCTTACTTTCTGAGTTCAAAAGGAATCAAAAAGGAGAACAATGTATTTAGAGCACTCTATCTCTCCCCTTAAAAGGCAGGCGCATCCTGATACACGTTAATCTCCATTTCAAAGGCCTCGTGTGTTAGAGGAAATGATGTTTGCGCTTTACAGTATGGCTCACTAATACAAAAAGTAGCAGATATTCTTACCGCTTCCAAATATCTCCACTTCGCACAAAGTCAATGCGATTGTGTTGTTGATTGTGATGGACACATATCTTCCTTGTTGGTTGCGACAGTTGATTCCTATCTTTCTTTGGAGTCTATAGCTCAAGATTTGTTCACAGAACAGTTGATTTTTCCATCCGGCTGTCCAAGTGAACGGCTCAATCCTGCTCACATAAATTCTTGCTCCTCCTAAGCGCTCTGAGCAACAATCTACTCTGTTGTAGATATCAACTCTGTCAATGTAATATTCCTGCTCTAAATCCACAGTCCAGTAATGGTCGTATGGCATGAAATTCCCATCATTGTCCTCTCTTTTCCGCGTGTGTGTGCACTTATCATCATTGAAATTGCCTCCTCTATTTCCGTCAACTGCAGCACTCGAGGAATTTGGCGTATTTCTCTCAGAGCTTTGGGATGTCGGCTTGTGCAGAGCCAAATTCTGTCCTAGTACAAGCCTGCTGTTAGAGAGATTCTCCAAAATGAAGAAAAGAAGGAGTCCTGCGCGCAACATGTTGTGGAATGGAATGACTAAATTTAAATGCAGAATAATGAAGCGTACCAACGACACTTTCATTGGGTGATAATTTGCCTGAGAGTACTCACAGATGGAGACGAAAACAATCTCACAAATTAAACATCCGACTTTGTTATATCTCCTATTGTCATCTAAACATACAAAGACCTACCGCAAAGTTGAGAGCTTGATACATCATTGATTGCTTTTTTAAGTGTTTTTAGAATTCTGCAAAGTAAGACTGATTACAATGGAGTCAGCAAGCTCCTGTCAGGAGTTTGTATTCACCATGCATTATGCCATACAAAAATAGTGCTTCGTTGGGAGCAGCTATTTGAATGACTGACAAAACACTGACGAGACTGCTTGTTAAACAAAGAGACAATTAATTGATCTAAGTTTTCACACTTCCTGACTGTATGAGAAGTTTCTGCACAGTGTGTTAGTCAGAGGCGAGGTCTGTGGACTCCGCATAAGTGAACTGAACGTCTAATTGAGTGAGAAGGAAATACATAGAATTGTATCGTAAAAACCAATAGCTCCGGTGTTGATCAATCATCATCCAAACTGCAGACATCTGCAATTAATAAAATCATTTTTGCGATAGTAGCTTTGAGTTGTCCAAAAAATGACTCATAGTAGAATGACCTCTTGTCCTTGAGTACTGTATACTGCACATTCAAGATTCTCAGGTCCAGATTCAATCTTTTTGGTGGCTCCCAGTTACCCAAGATCAATATTTCTCTTCATGGGACTATTCATGCCATAGATCAGGGGTGCGCAACCCCCATGGCCGTAGCAGAGGCAAAGTGCGGCCGTGACAATGAGAAGTAGGGTTAAATGAAAAAGAATATTGCGCATATATATTGCAAATATTTCTAGAGTTCAAGACAATTGAAAAATAGCATAATAGTCACCTTGTAACTGTTGAACACCTTTATGCGTATGCTGCTTGGAAAAATGCGCGCCCGCAGGCGCGATGAAGGCGTTCAAGCAGTTCGATCACTCATGAATAGAATATTTTAGGGAAGTTAAATTCATGTGCATTCATGGCTAGAGTCATCAGCTAAAAGAAACAAAAGGGACAATTGTAGTTAGCTCGAATTGTTCGCGCGCCTAGGCTTCAAGTCCATGACCTGAATAAGGATGCCTGCTAGATCACCGGGTCTGTGATGAATGAATGAATGAATTTTGTATAGCTCGTGATTCCTTTATGAATTATTACAGTAACTTAGAAAGTGTTTTTCTTCGAATCTTAGAAATCAGAAGCTCGACGGTCTTTCGGCACTGTTTCAAACAAAAACGATATTTATGAAAATCTTTTCAGCTGCTCTAAGAAAACCAATCACGCAGAATATTTCGGACGGTTATTTCAGCATTCGATGATCCGAGCTGAATTCGCAAAGGCAGGTTACACAAGATAAATAGAATAATTAAATATTGAGTTGCATCCTCAGTTGAAAAATGGAAGCAGACCTGAATAGCTGCCATTTCATTTAATGTCAGGAATCATCAGCAGGCATAGTTTACATCTCTCAACATCGACACAACTCCATATTTAAAGTAGCAGCTATGCTTGGGTTAATTTGAGATTTACAATTAGCAAGTTAGTGAAATTTCGACTGGCATTCATTAAGTATCACTTCCAACATACTACTGGCAAATCACCTGAGTTAGTGCACCTGTAATAATAAATAATTGTTGCTTTTTGCAACACAATGCAATTAGAATATTTTAATATATATTTTACAGGTTACACAAGAAGTCGGACTTGTTCGGTCCTGTGTAGACAATTTGCTCAAGGATGACGGCCTACAAATGGAAGCGCAATGTTTTTACAAGAATTGAGGAATCAGGAAAATGTTCCCGATCCACTTCCGCTCTGCCATTTCATGATACGTAGAACAACGACACACATGATATCCTAAATTGATCATTTACGTCAATTTCGGTGATGGGCCAACACTACGACTCAATAGATGTGTTGACTGACTCAACCGATTCTTGCAAGATTCTACAAGACCACATTTGATTGACTCGATCGATGCCCATGAGGTTTCTTTCGATAATTTCTTCTGGGCAGGGGTGACGACTATACGAGGCCTGATACGAAATCTTCGCTAAAAACGAGAAAACATCGTGTCCAAACTTTCTACGAATTAAAGAAAATACCAATTAATCCTCAGAGACCTGAGGGGGGTCCAGGTCCAGTGGACCACGGAGCCACATTTTTCTATTTCAGCTTTTGTGCTGAAGATATATGAACCGCTCATGCCCATGTAAAATCATCATTTTTGGCAGCAAATCTACAAGCCTTAAGGACTCAAAGTGCAGTCGGAGAAAATGATAGACGTTGGCAGGGGTCATAGCACTGTCGGTGAGAATGCTGTTGATCCAAATTGATATCTTAGGTTCATTATGTGGATATAATATCGATCAAATGTCACTGGTTGGTTTGCAGGATCCCCTATTGTTTTATTGTGTCCACTTCGACATGCAGGAGCACATCAGCAGCACTCGCTACGGCTGAGACAGAAGCGACACGAGTAATTTTGCTGCAGGAACTATGAACAACTATGTTGACCACTTGATAGACGTCACCTGTTCCCACAGTCACTGCTCGTCAACAATGGGCACTCTGTCTTAGCTGGTAATAGACAAACTGTAATCTATACAAATAGAAGCGCACGCCGTCATTACCAGTTCCATGCTGACTCAATGAATCTATCAACTTTGCTGTTTCATCACATTAGTGCTCAACATGCATTTTAGTGCTACTGTGAATTTAAGTTCGGTAATTCCAGTGCTCTTCTGTTTAGTACTCAGATTCATACTTAATTAGGACTTTATGATTTCAGTGAAGTAGTATTCATTACTATAGACATGATTGCACGTCAAACAAGTTAGGTTGTGTGACAAAGCAACTTTTAAGAGATGCCATCCATGTCAATGAAAATTATCATAACAATCGGCGACAGGGCTCGGCCACGGCCCTGCTGTGTTTCTTAATTCCTTGGGCTTGGATACCTCTCAAATCTTCTCCAGAAGCACACGACGCATTCACGCGCTATCATGAGAGCCCAAACGTGCAGTAAGTCGCTCGCAAAGTCATTTGCTCGCACGCCACGGTTTTGGAGTCAGCGCCAGCGTCTTTGCCCTGACCAATACATTCTTGATACTTTCAAGAGGCGTGCGAACAGGTTTCTCAGTGCTCTGCTTACATGTATCACTGACAATTTCTGACAGAACCTCTATCTCTCTACACCTCTACGGAAGAAGATGATTGCAGGAGCAGATTAAAATGTTGTGGATGCACACATTCAGGTGAAGTAGTTGAAATGTGACACGATAGCATTACTAAGGCAGAATAGAATAGAAATTCTGTGCATCTAACTGCTTTCCCCGTTCATGTCTGTGATGTGCTTCTGTAATTGTGATGAGGAAGATGTACTGATGCTTTTCTTCAATTTGAAATGTTCTGCTTGTTGTCAAAGTCTCATGTCAGTCACTAAAAGGCAAGAACAATGCACGTCAGAGCATCGTGATATTAAGAAAAGTAGCTTCAAGTTGTGTTTTACATTTTATCATTCTTTTTCGTATTTCAAGAAAATTGCTTTCAAGAAACTGCAAGAAAACCCTGAATTGCGAAGCTAATTAACGTATTTTGAAATGCATTTAATCAATGATACATTCTATAAAGTCAAAGCAACGTGCATTTGTTTTTCTGTTTTTCGAAGTACCTTACTAATTTACTGAACTACGATTACTAAAGCGTTAAACCGAGATAATCTGAAATACAAAGCTATACGTGTATTCATTAACAATCACATAATTTGCAGCGCGTTGTTTGAAGGTTAGTCTTGCTTCCGAAGTGCGTTGCTTTGCTATTCTAAAAGACTATTGATGAACGAATTCATGATAAAACAATGTAAATTATGTTCACATTTGAATTAAACAAGTTTTTGATTGTTCTTCTATCAATACACAGTTATGTGGTTCTGTTTGCTTCTATGATATCGTTCGTTTAACATCATATTTCCGTTTCTTTACATGATTTACTTTCCATTATATTCTGCTACGGAGAACTAATCTACTTTCACTGGACACAAAATACTTTTTTATGATTTTTTTATATATTTGTTTGTGACATTTTGGTTTGTCTGAGTAAATAGCTTGATAGATTATAGATTGATTTTTACTTACAAAACAGTTGCCATCCCAAATGCATTACCGGTTTTGGTTTGGCCTACTTACAATTAAATGCTATCGATCATCGGTCATTAATTATATCAGTCGACGTGAAAAGAGGGAATATGCTCGACTTGTAGCTACACTAATAGACTTTAAACTTTATACCCACATGTGATCTCGAATTCTATCAATGGTTCCGCTACACAATGGAGGAAAATGCAGTCTAATTGTGACGTTGCGGTAATTTATATAGATTTCTCTTTATCCCAATTGTATAATATACAAATACATATGCGCCAGGAAGGTAGCGTCATAATGCGCGCTGAAAGCTCTACTTGCTCTTGACATGGTGATGGAGGTTGTGCTTTGCTGGTCTTAGTGATCTTCATGCCGCGTTAGCAGTTCGAAGACTGGGTTCAATTCCCAGCCGGCAAGAGCATGGCGCATTGAAATATCATTTTGACCTCGTGAAAGCCGGAGGCATTGAATCATTAGATCTATCTCTATCCTAATTATATAATATGCGTATAGATATGCGATCTTTGTTCCGGCAATAATTCTCCAATTTATTAATTTTGAAGATAGTACGAACTTCGACGCCTCTCGATTGCTAGCGTGAACTTCGGAGGTTCCGGTTTGCTTGAAGTAGTCTACTATGAGCTTCGAGGCAAAGTCTTGGCATAGAAGAGCGTGGCCTCCTCCCACATGCTCCCTCCTTGTGGACAGAGGTTGTGGTCCTGATTTTCAAAAGTTATCAAATATCCCTGAAAATCCTAGTTCTACACCGCAATTTCAGAAAATTTTAATTTCTCCAAAAATGCCGTTTTAAGTTAAAACCTAGGTTTTGGATTTCCCCCGGAGTCTAGTGGCATGTTCTAGGAAAAGATTGTGACGACTGCATTAATGCATGTTTACGAATCCCAAGGTTTGAAGTTGTCACAAGTCCCCTGTTTTGGAATATCACCACGAATGAATGACATTGTTTTCTATGTGTAAATTCCAAGTATAATTGCTATGCGTGCATAGAAAAAGTAATTCTAAGAGAAATGTAAAAAATTCACTTCCTTCGCTTAATAGATCATAATCGGGCACACCAGACAAACTTCGGTAATCAGATAAAAAAATAATAGATCTCTATTCGACTGTTAAAGATTCTTCGAGATTCTTAACTGCTTATGTTGTTCTTCACATAAGCTTACTTTCTGAGCTCAAAAGGAGTCAAAAAGGAGAACAATGTATTTAGAGCGCTCCATTTCACCCCTTAAAAGGCAGGCGCGTCCTGATACACGTTAATCTGCATTTCAAAGGCCTCGTGTGTTAGAGGAAATGATGTTTGCGCTTTACAGGATGACTCACTAATACAAAAAGAAGCAGATATTCTTACCGCTTCCAAATATCTCCACTTCGCACAAAGTCAATGCGATTGTGTTGTTGATTGTGATGGACACATATCTTCCTTGTTGGTTGCGACAGTTGATTCCTATCTTTCTTTGGAGTCTATAGCTCAAGATTTGTTCACAGAACAGTTGATTTTTCCATCCGGCTGTCCAAGTGAACGGCTCAATCCTGCTCACATAAATTCTTGCTCCTCCTAAGCGCTCTGAGCAACAATCTACTCTGTTGTAGATATCAACTCTGTCAATGTAATATTCCTGCTCTAAATCCACAGTCCAGTAATGGTCGTATGGCATGAAATTCCCATCATTGTACGTTCTTACCCGCGTGTGTGTGCATTTATCCGCAAGGTAAGTGCCTCCTCTGTTTCCGTCAACTGCACCACTCGATGATTTTAGCGTCGTTCTCTCAGAGCTTTGGGATGTCGGCTTGTGCAGAGCCAAATTCTGTCCTAGTACAAGCCTGCTGTTAGAGAGATTCTCCAAAATGAAGAAAAGAAGGAGTCCTGCGCGCAACATGATGAGGAATGGAATGACTAAATTTAAATGCAGAATAATGAAGCGTACAAACGACACTTTCATTGGGTGATAATTTGCATGAGAGTACCCACAGATGGAGAAGAAAACAATCTCACAAATTAAACATCCGACTTTGTTATATCTCCTATTGTCATCTAAACATGCAAAGAACTACCGCAAAGTTGAGAGCTTGATACATCATTGATTGCTTTTTTAAGTGTTTTTAGAATTCTGCAAAGTAAGACTGATTACAATGGAGTCAGCAAGCTCCTGTCAGGAGTTTGTATTCACCATGCATTATGCCATACAAAAATAGTGCTTCGTTGGGAGCAGCTATTTGAATGACTGACAAAACACTGACGAGACTGCTTGTTAAACAAAGAGACAATTAATTGATCTAAGTTTTCACACTTCCTGACTGTATGAGAAGTTTCTGCACAGTGTGTTAGTCAGAGGCGAGGTCTGTGGACTCCGCATAAGTGAACTGAACGTCTAATTGAGTGAGAAGGAAATACATAGAATTGTATCGTAAAAACCAATAGCTCCGGTGTTGATCAATCATCATCCAAACTGCAGACATCTGCAATTAATAAAATCATTTTTGCGATAGTAGCTTTGAGTTGTCCAAAAAATGACTCATAGTAGAATGACCTCTTGTCCTTGAGTACTGTATACTGCACATTCAAGATTCTCAGGTCCAGATTCAATCTTTTTGGTGGCTCCCAGTTACCCAAGATCAATATTTCTCTTCATGGGACTATTCATGCCATAGATCAGGGGTGCGCAACCCCCGGCCGTAGCAGAGGCAAAGTGCGGCCGTGACAATGAGAAGTAGGGTTAAATGAAAAAGAATATTGCGCATATATATTGCAAATATTTCTAGAGTTCAAGACAATTGAAAAATAGCATAATAGTCACCTTGTAACTGTTGAACACCTTTATGCCTATGCTGCTTGGAAAAATGCGCGCCCGCAGGCGCGATGAAGGCGTTCAAGCAGTTCGATCACTCATGAATAGAATATTTTAGGGAAGTTAAATTCATGTGCATTCATGGCTAGAGTCATCAGCTAAAAGAAACAAAAGGGACAATTGTAGTTAGCTCGAATTGTTCGCGCGCCTAGGCTTCAAGTCCATGACCTGAATAAGGATGCCTGCTAGATCACCGGGTCTGTGATGAATGAATGAATGAATTTTGTATAGCTCGTGATTCCTTTATGAATTATTACAGTAACTTAGAAAGTGTTTTTCTTCGAATCTTAGAAATCAGAAGCTCGACGGTCTTTCGGCACTGTTTCCAACAAAAACGATATTTATGAAAATCTTTTCAGCTGCTCTAAGAAAACCAATCACGCAGAATATTTCGGACGGTTATTTCAGCATTCGATGATCCGAGCTGAATTCGCAAAGGCAGGTTACACAAGATAAATAGAATAATTAAATATTGAGTTGCATCCTCAGTTGAAAAATGGAAGCAGACCTGAATAGCTGCCATTTCATTTAATGTCAGGAATCATCAGCAGGCATAGTTTACATCTCTCAACATCGACACAACTCCCTATTTAAAGTAGCAGCTATGCTTGGGTTAATTTGAGATTTGCAATTAGCAAGTTAGTGAAATTTCGACTGGCATTCATTAAGTATCACTTCCAACATACTACTGGCAAATCACCTGAGTTAGTGCACCTGTAATAATTAATAATTGTTGCTTTTTGCAAACACAATGCAATTAGAATATTTTAATATTTATTTTACAGGTTACACAAGAAGTCGGACTTGTTCGGTCCTGTGTAGACAATTTGCTCAAGGATGACGGCCTACAAATGGAAGCACAATGTTTTACAAGAATTGAGGAATCAGGAAAATGTTCCCGATCCACTTCCGCTCTGCCATTTCATGATACGTAGAACAACGACACACATGATATCCTAAATTGATCATTTACGTCAATTTCGGTGATGGGCCAACACTACGACTCAATAGATGTGTTGACTGACTCAACCGATTCTTGCAAGATTCTACAAAACCACATTTGATTGACTCGATCGATGCCCTTGAGGTTTCTTTCAATAATTTCTTCTGGGCAGGGGTGACGACTATACGAGGCCTGATACGAAATCTTCGCTAAAAACGAGAAAACATCGTGTCCAAACTTTCTACGAATTAAAGAAAATACCAATTAATCCTCAGAGACCTGAGGGGGGGGTCCAGGTCCAGTGGACCACGGAGCCACATTTTTCTATTTCAGCTTTTGTGCTGAAGATATATTAACCGCTCATGCCCATGTAAAATCATCACTTTTGGCAGCAAATCTACAAGCCTTAAGGACTCAAAGTGCAGTCGGAGAAAATGATAGACGTTGGCAGGGGTCATAGCACTGTCGGTGAGAATGCTGTTGATCCAAATTGATATCTTAGGTTCATTATGTGGATATGATATCGATCAAATGTCACTGGTTGGTTTGCAGGATCCTCTATTGTTTTATTGTGTCCACTTCGACATGCAGGAGCACATCAGCAGCACTCGCTACGGCTGAGACAGAAGCGACACGAGTAATTTTGCTGCAGGAAATATGAACAACTATGTTGACCGCTTGATAGACGCCACCTGTTCCCACAGTCACTGCTCGTCAACAATGGGCACTCTGTCTTAGCTGGTAATAGACAAACTGTAATCTATACAAATAGAAGCGCACGCCGTCATTACCAGTTCCATGCTGACTCAATGAATCTATCAACTTTGCTGTTTCATCACATTAGTGCTCAACATGCATTTTTAGTGCTACTGTGAATTTAAGTTCGGTAATTCCAGTGCTCTTCTGTTTAGTACTCAGATTCATACTTAATTAGGACTTTATGATTTCAGTGAAGTAGTATTCATTACTATAGACATGATTGCACGTCAAACAAGTTAGGTTGTGTGACAAAGCAACTTTTAAGAGATGCCATCCATGTCAATGAAAATTATCATAACAATCGGCGACAGGGCTCGCACGGCCCTGCTGTGTTTCTTAATTCCCGGGCTTGGATACCTCTCAAATCTTCTCCAGAAGCACACGACGCATTCACGCGCTATCATGAGAGCCCAAACGTGCAGTAAGTCGCTCGCAAAGTCATTTGCTCGCACGCCACGGTTTTGGAGTCAGCGCCAGCGTCTTTGCCCTGACCAATACATTCTTGATACTTTCAAGAGGCGTGCGAACAGGTTTCTCAGTGCTCTGCTTACATGTATCACTGACAATTTCTGACAGAACCTCTATCTCTCTACACCTCTATAGAAGAAGATGATTGCAGGAGCAGATTAAAATGTTGTGGATGCACACATTCAGGTGAAGTAGTTGAAATGTGACACGATAGCATTACTAAGGCAGAATAGAATAGAAATTCTATGCATCTAACTGCTTTCCCCGTTCATGTCTGTGATGTGCTTCTGTAATTTTGATGAGGAAGATGTACTGATGCTTTTCTTCAATTTGAAATGTTCTGCTTGTTGTCAAAGTCTCATGTCAGTCACTAAAAGGCAAGAACAATGCACGTCAGAGCATCGTGATATTAAGAAAAGTAGCTTCAAGTTGTGTTTTACATTTTATCATTCTTTTTCGTATTTCAAGAAAACTGCTTTCAAGAAACTGCAAGAAAACCCTGAATTGCGAAGCTAATTAACGCATTTTCAAATGCATTTAATCAATGATACATTCTATAAAGTCAAAGCAACGTGCATTTGTTTTTCTGTTTTTCGAAGTACCTTACTAATTTACTGAACTACGATTACTAAAGAGTTAAACCGAGATAATCTGAAATACAAAGCTATACGTGTATTCATTAACAATCACATAATTTGCAGCGCGTTGTTTGAAGGTTAGTCATGCTTCCGAAGTGCGTTGCTTTGCTATTCTAAGAGACTATTGATGAACGAATTCATGATAAAACAATGTAAATTATGTTCACATTTGAATTAAACAAGTTTTTGATTGTTCTTCTATCAATACACAGTTATGTGGTTCTGTTTGCTTCTATGATATCGTTCGTTTAACATCATATTTCAGCTTCTTTACATGATTTACTTTCCATTATATTCTGCTACGGAGAACTAATCTACTTTCACTGGACACAAAATACTTTTTTATGATTTTTTTATATATTTGTTTGTGACATTTTGGTTTGTCTGAGTAAATAGCTTGATAGATTATAGATTGATTTCTACTTACAAAACACTTGCCATCCTAAATGCATTCATCAAATGTATGGTTATGTGACTACCGGTTTTGGTTAGGTCTACTTACAATTAAATGCTATCGATCATCGGTCATTAATTATATCAGTCGACGTGAAAAGAGGGAATATGCTCGACTTGTAGCTACACTAATAGACTTTAAAATTTATACCCACATGTGATCTCGAATTCTATCAATGGTTCCGCTACACCATGGAGGAAAATGCAGTCTAATTGTGACGTTGCGGTAATTTATATAGATTTCTCTTTATCCCAATTGTATAATATACAAATAATGTACATATGCGCCAGGAAGGTAGCGTCATAATGCGCGCTGAAAGCTTTACTTGCTCTTGACATGGTGATGGAGGTTGTGCTTTGCTGGTCTTGATAATCTTCATGCCGCGTTAGCAGTTCGAAGACTGGGTTCAATTCCCAGCCGGCAAGAGCATGGCGCATTTAAATATCATTTTGACCTCGTGAAAGCCGGAGGCATTGAATCATTAGATCTATCTCTATCCTAATTATATAATATGCGTATAGATATGCGATCTTTGTTCAGGCAATAATTCTCCAATTTATTAATTTTGAAGATAGTACGAACTTCGACGCCTCTCGATTGCTAGCGTGAACTTCGGGGGTTCCGGTTTGCTTGAAGTAGTCTACTATGAGCTTCGAGGCAAGGTCTTGGCATAGAAGAGCGTGGCCTCCTCCCACATTCTCCCTCCTTGTGGACAAAGGTTGTGGTCCTGATTTTCAAAAGTTATCAAATATCCCTGAAAATCCTAGTTCTACACCGCAATTTCAGAAAATTTTAATTTCTCCAAAAATGCCGTTTTAAGTTAAAACCTAGGTTTTGGATTTCCCCCGGAGTCTAGTGGTATGTACTAGGAAAAGATTGTGACGACTGCATTAATGCATGTTTACGAATCCCAAGGTTTGAAGTTGTCACAAGTCCCCTGTTTTCGAATATTACCACGAATGAATGACATTGTTTTCTATCTGTAAATTCCAAGTATAATTGCTATGCGTGCATAGAAAAAGTAATTCTAAGAGAAATGTAAAAAATTCACTTCCTTCGCTTAATAAATCATAATCGGGCACACCAGATAAACTTCGGTAATCAGATAAAAAAATAATAGATCTCGATTCGACTGTTAAAGATTCTTCGAGATTCTTAACTGCTTATGTTGTTCTTCACATAAGCTTACTTTCTGAGCTCAAAAGGAGTCAAAAGAAGAACAATGTATTTAGAGCACTCCATCTCTCCCCTTCAAAGGCAGGCGCATCCTGATACACGTTGATCTGCATTTCAAAGGCCTCGTGTGTTAGAGTAAATGATGTTTGCGCTTTACAGTATGGCTCACTAATACAAAAAGAAGCAGATATTCTTACCGCTTCCAAATATCTCCACTTCGCACAAAGTCAATGCGATTGTGTTGTTGATTGTGATGGACACATATCTTCCTTGTTGGTTGCGACAGTTGATTCCTATCTTTCTTTGGAGTCTATAGCTCAAGATTTGTTCACAGAACAGTTGATTTTTCCATCCGGCTGTCCAAGTGAACGGCTCAATCCTGCTCACATAAATTCTTGCTCCTCCTAAGCGCTCTGAGCAACAATCTACTCTGTTGTAGATATCAACTCTGTCAATGTAATATTCCTGCTCTAAATCCACAGTCCAGTAATGGTTGTATGGCATGAAATTCCCATCATTGTCCTCTCTTTTCCGCGTGTGTGTGCACTTATCATCATTGAAATTGCCTCCTCTATTTCCGTCAACTGCAGCACTCGAGGATTTTGGCGTAATTCTCTCAGAGCTTTGGGATGTCGGCTTGTGCAAAGCCAAATTCTGTCCTAGTACAAGCCTGCTGTTAGAGAGATTCTCCAAAATGAAGAAAAGAAGGAGTCCTGCGCGCAACATGTTGCGGAATGGAATGACTGAATTTAAATGCAGAATAATGAAGCGTACAAACGACACTTTCATTGGGTGATAATTTGCATGAGAGTACCCACAGATGGAGAAGAAAACAATCTCACAAATTAAACATCCGACTTTGTTATATCTCCTATTGTCATCTAAACATACAAAGACCTACCGCAAAGTTGAGAGCTTGATACATCATTGATTGCTTTTTTAAGTGTTTTTAGAATTCTGCAAAGTAAGACTGATTACAATGGAGTCAGCAAGCTCCTGTCAGGAGTTTGTATTCACCATGCATTATGCCTTACAAAAATACTGCTTCGTTGGGAGCAGCTATTTGAATGACTGACAAAACACTGACGAGACTGCTTGTTAAACAAAGAGACAATTAATTGATCTAAGTTTTCACACTTCCTGACTGTATGAGAAGTTTCTGCACAGTGTGTTAGTCAGAGGCGAGGTCTGTGGACTCCGCATAAGTGAACTGAACGTCTAATTGAGTGAGAAGGAAATACATAGAATTGTATCGTAAAAACCAATAGCTCCGGTGTTGATCAATCATCATCCAAACTGCAGACATCTGCAATTAATAAAATCATTTTTGCGATAGTAGCTTTGAGTTGTCCAAAAAATGACTCATAGTAGAATGACCTCTTGTCCTTGAGTACTGTATACTGCACATTCAAGATTCTCAGGTCAGATTCAATCTTTTTGGTGGCTCCCAGTTACCCAAGATCAATATTTCTCTTCATGGGACTATTCATGCCATAGATCAGGGGTGCGCAACCCCCGGCCGTAGCAGAGGCAAAGTGCGGCCGTGACAATGAGAAGTAGGGTTAAATGAAAAAGAATATTGCGCATATATATTGCAAATATTTCTAGAGTTCAAGACAATTGAAAAATAGCATAATAGTCACCTTGTAACTGTTGAACACCTTTATGCCTATGCTGCTTGGAAAAATGCGCGCCCGCAGGCGCGATGAAGGCGTTCAAGCAGTTCGATAACTCATGAATAGAATATTTTAGGGAAGTTAAATTCATGTGCATTCATGGCTAGAGTCATCAGCTAAAAGAAACAAAAGGGACAATTGTAGTTAGCTCGAATTGTTCGCGCGCCTAGGCTTCAAGTCCATGACCTGAATAAGGATGCCTGCTAGATCACCGGGTCTGTGATGAATGAATGAATGAATTTTGTATAGCTCGTGATTCCTTTATGAATTATTACAGTAACTTAGAAAGTGTTTTTCTTCGAATCTTAGAAATCAGAAGCTCGACGGTCTTTCGGCACTGTTTCCAACAAAAACGATATTTATGAAAATCTTTTCAGCTGCTCTAAGAAAACCAATCACGCAGAATATTTCGGACGGTTATTTCAGCATTCGATGATCCGAGCTGAATTCGCAAAGGCAGGTTACACAAGATAAATAGAATAATTAAATATTGAGTTGCATCCTCAGTTGAAAAATGGAAGCAGACCTGAATAGCTGCCATTTCATTTAATGTCAGGAATCATCAGCAGGCATAGTTTACATCTCTCAACATCGACACAACTCCCTATTTAAAGTAGCAGCTATGCTTGGGTTAATTTGAGATTTGCAATTAGCAAGTTAGTGAAATTTCGACTGGCATTCATTAAGTATCACTTCCAACATACTACTGGCAAATCACCTGAGTTAGTGCACCTGTAATAATTAATAATTGTTGCTTTTTGCAAACACAATGCAATTAGAATATTTTAATATTTATTTTACAGGTTACACAAGAAGTCGGACTTGTTCGGTCCTGTGTAGACAATTTGCTCAAGGATGACGGCCTACAAATGGAAGCACAATGTTTTACAAGAATTGAGGAATCAGGAAAATGTTCCCGATCCACTTCCGCTCTGCCATTTCATGATACGTAGAACAACGACACACATGATATCCTAAATTGATCATTTACGTCAATTTCGGTGATGGGCCAACACTACGACTCAATAGATGTGTTGACTGACTCAACCGATTCTTGCAAGATTCTACAAAACCACATTTGATTGACTCGATCGATGCCCTTGAGGTTTCTTTCAATAATTTCTTCTGGGCAGGGGTGACGACTATACGAGGCCTGATACGAAATCTTCGCTAAAAACGAGAAAACATCGTGTCCAAACTTTCTACGAATTAAAGAAAATACCAATTAATCCTCAGAGACCTGAGGGGGGGGGTCCAGGTCCAGTGGACCACGGAGCCACATTTTTCTATTTCAGCTTTTGTGCTGAAGATATATTAACCGCTCATGCCCATGTAAAATCATCATTTTTGGCAGCAAATCTACAAGCCTTAAGGACTCAAAGTGCAGTCGGAGAAAATGATAGACGTTGGCAGGGGGTCATAGCACTGTCGGTGAGAATGCTGTTGATCCAAATTGATATCTTAGGTTCATTATGTGGATATGATATCGATCAAATGTCACTGGTTGGTTTGCAGGATCCTCTATTGTTTTATTGTGTCCACTTCGACATGCAGGAGCACATCAGCAGCACTCGCTACGGCTGAGACAGAAGCGACACGAGTAATTTTGCTGCAGGAAATATGAACAACTATGTTGACCGCTTGATAGACGCCACCTGTTCCCACAGTCACTGCTCGTCAACAATGGGCACTCTGTCTTAGCTGGTAATAGACAAACTGTAATCTATACAAATAGAAGCGCACGCCGTCATTACCAGTTCCATGCTGACTCAATGAATCTATCAACTTTGCTGTTTCATCACATTAGTGCTCAACATGCATTTTAGTGCTACTGTGAATTTAAGTTCGGTAATTCCAGTGCTCTTCTGTTTAGTACTCAGATTCATACTTAATTAGGACTTTATGATTTCAGTGAAGTAGTATTCATTACTATAGACATGATTGCACGTCAAACAAGTTAGGTTGTGTGACAAAGCAACTTTTAAGAGATGCCATCCATGTCAATGAAAATTATCATAACAATCGGCGACAGGGCTCGGCCACGGCCCTGCTGTGTTTCTTAATTCCCGGGCTTGGATACCTCTCAAATCTTCTCCAGAAGCACACGACGCATTCACGCGCTATCATGAGAGCCCAAACGTGCAGTAAGTCGCTCGCAAAGTCATTTGCTCGCACGCCACGGTTTTGGAGTCAGCGCCAGCGTCTTTGCCCTGACCAATACATTCTTGATACTTTCAAGAGGCGTGCGAACAGGTTTCTCAGTGCTCTGCTTACATGTATCACTGACAATTTCTGACAGAACCTCTATCTCTCTACACCTCTATAGAAGAAGATGATTGCAGGAGCAGATTAAAATGTTGTGGATGCACACATTCAGGTGAAGTAGTTGAAATGTGACACGATAGCATTACTAAGGCAGAATAGAATAGAAATTCTATGCATCTAACTGCTTTCCCCGTTCATGTCTGTGATGTGCTTCTGTAATTGTGATGAGGAAGATGTACTGATGCTTTTCTTCAATTTGAAATGTTCTGCTTGTTGTCAAAGTCTCATGTCAGTCAATAAAAGGCAAGAACAATGCACGTCAGAGCATCGTGATATTAAGAAAAGTAGCTTCAAGTTGTGTTTTACATTTTATCATTCTTTTTCGTATTTCAAGAAAACTGCTTTCAAGAAACTGCAAGAAAACCCTGAATTGCGAAGCTAATTAACGCATTTTCAAATGCATTTAATCAATGATACATTCTATAAAGTCAAAGCAACGTGCATTTGTTTTTCTGTTTTTCGAAGTACCTTACTAATTTACTGAACTACGATTACTAAAGCGTTAAACCGAGATAATCTGAAATACAAAGCTATACGTGTATTCAATAACAATCACATAATTTGCAGCGCGTTGTTTGAAGGTTAGTCATGCTTCCGAAGTGCGTTGCTTTGCTATTCTAAAAGACTATTGATGAACGAATTCATGATAAAACAATGTAAATCATGTTCACATTAGAATTAAACAAGTTTTTCATTGTTTTCCTATCAATACACAGTTATGTGGTTCTGTTTGCTTCTATGATATCGTTCGTTTAACATCATATTTCAGCTTCTTTACATGATTTACTTTCCATTACATTCTGCTACGGAGAACTAATCTACTTTCGCTGGACACAAAATACTTTTTTATGATTTTTTTATATATTTGTTTGTGACATTTTGGTTTGTCTGAGTAAATAGCTTGATAGATTATAGATTGATTTTTACTTACAAAACACTTGCCATCCTAAATGCATTCATCAAATGTATGGTTATGTGACTACCGGTTTTGGTTAGGCCTACTTACAATTAAATGCTATCGATCATCGGTCATTAATTATATCAGTCGACGTGAAAAGAGGGAATATGCTCGACTTGTAGCTACACTGATAGACTTTTAAATTTATACCCACATGTGATCTCGAATTCTATCAATGGTTCCGCTACACAATGGAGGAAAATGCAGTCTAATTGTGACGTTGCGGTAATTTATATAGATTTCTCTTTATCCCAATTGTATAATATACAAATACATATGCGCCAGGAAGGTAGCGTCATAATGCGCGCTGAAAGCTCTACTTGCTCTTGACATGGTGATGGAGGTTGTGCTTTGCTGGTCTTGGTGATCTTCATGCCGCGTTAGCAGTTCGAAGACTGGGTTCAATTCCCAGCCGGCAAGAGCATGACGCATTGAAATATCATTTTGACCTCGTGAAAGCCGGAGGCATTGAATCATTAGATCTATCTCTATCCTAATTATATAATATGCGTATAGATATGCGATCTTTGTTCCGGCAATAATTCTCCAATTTATTAATTTTGAAGATAGTACGAACTTCGACGCCTCTCGATTGCTAGCGTGAACTTCGGGGGTTCCGGTTTGCTTGAAGTAGTCTACTGTGAGCTTCGAGGCAAGGTCTTGGCATAGAAGAGCGTGGCCTCCTCCCACATGCTCCCTCCTTTTGACTCTTTTCTATGGGTTTTTAAGGGAATATATGGGATTGTAAGGGATCCCATATGATCCCATTCACGATGCAAATAGGATCATATGGGTTTCTTGGGGATTATATGGAATCCCTTACAATCCCATACAACTGAATCCCTAGAATCCACGATTCTCATCAAAGGATTCCTTGTGTAGAATATGAAAGGGATTAATCAAAATTAATGCTAATCAATCAAAATCAAACCGGTCTCACAGATCTTAATTGATGACTTGCAAGGTTTTGATTACATACATCGATTTCGATCATTAACAGTGTGGGCCAATCGCTCACATATACAGTGTATAATCGACTACACTGTGAAAATGGACGCGATGGACTCTAGACCTACACGTAGAAAAAGATTCAATGATGGCATACAGACTTTATCCTGTGGAGACCAGAAAACTTCAGACAATTATCTATATAGGCCTGCTGTTTTAGGACCTTCACATAGGCCATTGTCATTCCCACTGTAACAATTTTGGCTTTTCAATGGTTGTCTGGAAAACCAAATGATTTGTTTTGGTTTCCTAGAAAACTAATCCCTCAATGATTTGCTGGAATAACTTTAAAATGTAATTATGTAATTTACTATCCTTTGGTACATGTACTGATTCGAATCCTACTTATCTGGCAAGAATCCTATATGTTTCCTACCATAACCTGTGAAACCCACCACTTCCTAGTAAAATCCCGCCAGGTTTTGTAGGGACATCAGTAATAGCTCTATTCTTGATAGGATCTCAATAGGACACACCAGAGAAATATAATTGACCAGAACAGGATCCTAATAGCAAACTTCAGAGAAATAGATTTCTCACGTTTTAATATATCGTCAGTGATTCATTCACAAGGCTTCAACCGACCTCGATTTCGCCAGACGACGGATATCTATGACGTTATTATTTAAGAACGTCGATATCGAAAAACGTTATTATTTTGAATACAATCAATCGACATCGTCATTCATTTGTTGGTGAACTTCGAAGACGGTGAGTTAATGTGCAGTGAAAGAGTGCATGATGTAGAAAAATTGTATTTCAAGTTTGTTTATAGGACCAAAATGTCTGTTGATATCTTTTCATTGTAATTTCTTGAACCGGTTTTGGGGGTAGCACGAAACAGCTATCTGTTGTCATTAACAAGGGACTGGCGATTATCCGTCAGCATTTTAAGAATTATTGTGACTCGATCCGCAATAGTCTAATAGCGGAATTAATTGCTTTTGGAGTGTCCTTTCAAGCAGGTGTTGATCTTCAGGTGTTTGATTTTTCTACACTATATACTAATCTGAAGCAAATAGAAGCTAGCAATCATATTTTTGCTTTGTTAGACATAATTTTCAGTAAGAAATTTATGTGCATTGGTTACGAAAAAAAATTTTCTTTCAAGCATTGGATATAGTGGTTATTACTTTCACGAAAGACTCGTTCAAAGCTGCTATTAAGTTTATTATATAAGAGGCGTATATCACTTTTGGAAGATTTGTCTTCAGACAGTATAAGGAATCCCTATGGGTGGCAATGGATATGGCCCTCTTCTGGCGGACCTCTTCTTTTTTCACTGCGAGTACAAATTTATGACTAATTTAATTCGCGGTGATAAAATTGGACTTGCAAGGCTCCTCTCGAATACTTCTAGGTATATTGATGATTTTTGTATAGTTAACTACAAATTCTTCTACAAGTTAATACCCCAGATTTACCTCATTGACTTGGAAGCCAACCGATGTGGTAATAACAATAAAATTATTGACTACTTAGACGTTAAAATGAACGTGTGTGATTCTGGTGTAACCACTTCGGTATACCACAAAATTGACGATTTTGATTTTAACGTAACTTTTCTTACTTTCCCAAAAATACCATGCCTCACAAGATAGGCATTAAAGTTTTCTGCAGCCAGATACTCAGGTACGCTCGTATCTGCTCACAACTCAAACACTTTGAGGAGAAAACGTCAAAGACGTTCACTTTTCTCGTTGATAGACGTCATAATAAAAGTGAACTTCGCTTGAACGCGGAGAAAGCTTTACACAAACACCACCATCTTTTAAGTAAATTTGGTTTACTTTCTGCTCGTCAATTGTCTAACTCTTGTTTTTCATAAATTGGTGTTGATTTTTCGCATCCTTGATTTGAATTTATTTGAATTTTAGGTTGATATAATTTTCCTTCTTACTAGATATTCCGCAAATATTTATCTTCTTGCTTGATGTTTTCTTTTTTGATAACAATTTAGTTAACTGTTGGCCAGAGGCTGGGCTTCCCAGCGCAGGGCCCAGCTAGGATGACTCTGAACGCTACAAAAGGAACAGGCCGAAAGCGTGAATCTTATCCTGGTCCTTTTGCTGACGACCTCGTATGCCAATCGTAATCTTTCTTAACTTAACATGTTTATTACTGCTCGGAGGAAACGTTAACTAGTATAGTACTCTTAAGGACTACAATTACAATTTTAATTCTTTTCTCTCTCTTACATTCTTTATTCAATTTGCTGAGAAAATTTGCTCAAGATTGTACTTCCATTCCTTACAGTAAGTCTTATTTTCTCTCTTACATTCTTTATTTTATCTGCTGTTTATTTCAGAATTATCATACCGCCTCTGTTCATCCACATGATAATAGTTATTCCTAGCCTCTGATTTGTTGAGTCAGATTTACCCATCATTGTAGCGTTTACGTAACTTTCTTCGTCTGTAGGTTATTGCCAATGTCGTTCAGAGGTCAATGATAGGGATAACTTCGCATTTTGGATGTGTGACATGTTTTCGTCCGACTGCACACTTCCGGTTCCAAGCACTATCCAGGTAATATTGGCCGTAACATTTAATAGATTCTCGTGATTTTCAGTCATAGGACTTCAAGTGAATTTGCAGGTCAGTTGGCTTCGTATAGCAATACTATTTCTTTAACTGTAATTTAAACAATTTTACATGGAGTGTTGATACTCAACGATTGACGGTTGAATCGTAGATAATCCCTGTCTAAGATTAATAAAAACGTTTCAGTAAAATTTCAATAATTGGATGTTCGAGATGCCTTGTAATCATCGTTATGGCAAATTTGGCTAACCGCACCGTGTACTTATCAAATCAATTTTTCGGATAATCAATAACCAGGCTTAGATTTGTTCTCTATTCCTATGAGTGAAACGCATTCGTACAAAGAGTCCCTTAAAAACATTATTTCTACCGACTCATCACAGTAACGCGCTTTGTGTGTTTAGCCTATAAGTGAAAATGCTATTCCGCGCAGACGATTTGCCCAGAGTCCGAAGGCGTAAATAATCTAGGATTTTGTAGGCCTACTTTGATTTTGAATAATTTTGAAAGGTTAAATATCAGCCTCATCAGCAGTTTAGTGACTTGCTACTGGTGAGAAACTGGTCTGATTTATCTGTTTCTTCGCATCCTTTATATCGTCGTTAAATACCGTCGACTCTCCGCATCTTTGATCTCACTAGTAATTTCTTGCATTCGACTTATGGACTATTATCGTAAATATTATATTTAATTTTCTACATACATGTACATCGTAGACCGACCGTATAGAAATAATTGGGAACGTTTGGCCCCATGGAAGCCCTCAAAAATTCTCTTAAAACTCAAGTTGATTTGATCATGTTATAAATAGATTGCCAATAATGTGTAATTTATAATCATGATATCTTCACTACGGGCGATGTATTCATTTTCAAATATCAAGGTTTGTTGATATCTGAGATATCTCGGTTGAACTAGAATAACAGCTTTTGGCACATAAAAAAGGCTCCAGTCAAAGAGTTACATTCTCCATGGACGTCTAGATATTTGCATAATATCTATATGCATAAATATCTCGGCGTCTATGCATTCTCCTATGTCTATGACTTAAATTTGAATCTTGTAAGATGTCTGACAAATCACATCAAATTGTCTCTAAAATTGACACTTTTCTTGCATTATGGAAGCTTAGAAGAAATTAAGGAAGGATTTACGGTAAGACATTATTCAAAAGTAGGAAATTTTCGCGCTATTTTGCATCGGCTTTTAGAATTTTGGTGTACGAATTTTTATCGGTATAATCAAATACTTGTCTGAATTGGTAATATTATACAATGAACTGCAAAGGTTTTCGCCAATTAAAGTTGCTATCAATGCTGACACATAGACTCACACCGACCTATACTGTAGTGGGTCTATATAAATCATGACGTATCACATTAATAGATAGATAATTTCCAGGCTTGCAAGATTCATGCTGTAATTTCAAAATACATCACGATTACATTCAATCATGAATAATCATTCTTGTTTCAAAAAAAAATTACATGCTATTTGATTTCAGCGACAGCAAAGTATTTCGACAGAATTTCGTTACGTAAAAGATGGTTAATCTCTTTTGGTATGCTGTTTCTGAGTTTTGATTTCCCTCTAGTCCAGTAACCAGTTCGAAATCAATGTGATGACCTGATATCGATTATGCGTGACTCACGCATATGTCATTTTCAAGTCAGGCAATCAGCATATTTCAGAAAGTCAGAATTTTAGTTGTTATGCTCAATGAAAAATATTCTGTGGGAAAGATGACAACAGATCTCTGTTTCCTAACCATTTAAACTAATCTTATCATTTTGATAACTTTTTAGATGTATTTTTCAATTTACTATGCATAAAAAAGCACAATAATAAAATAGATATGCGTAACATCTTACGCTCATTTTTTCAATGGCTTTTGATTTCATTCTGAACTCCACAGAAGGAAGAGAAGCATTAAATAGCTTTAGCTTGAAATGTCGATAGAATTAGCTAAATGAGTAACTATCAACTTGCATACAGTTTGATAACAATTTTGTTCAACTGTGTTATGAACGGAATTTATATATAAGACATATTATATATAATATATGATATAGTGTATAAGACAATGTATGCATGTATTTCGAGTGCAATAATCGCAAAATGAATGCTATATCAAGCCATGTATTACTTTGTTAAATATTTTTTAGAAATTTATATCAGTGCAAATCTATGTAGCACTGACACTGCTGCAGTGTGCATTACTTGTCAGAGCATACGTGCAATTATTGGTAAAGATTGGACGCTTAGAAATCGGAATATAAACACATTGAAATCAATACTTCAAATGAGGAAGCTATTGTATGATATCTTTGGATAACATGAGAATATTTAATGATATTTGTGAACATACTTAACTTTTCCTAGTCTAATCTGTATGCAATTACAAGTAAGATTTACTACGGTAACATTGTAAACATTTTGCATACCGGTATGTTATGTTGTATAACACACTTTCTTTTTTCTAAGCTTCACGTCGAAAAAGTTTCAGACCCGTTATGAAAATAGACTAGGCCAATACTGTACACCCACTGATGAGCTGTTTGAAAATAGTATGAAATTAGCATGTTTGAAAATAATTTGATAGGCTACCTGTTGTTGCTCTACAATCTAAGCCTACATGTAATCACACAAATCTATTTTTTACAGATGTTAATCGACTGCATCCTGTAGTCGAAAGGCTTGAAGAAATTCTGTCTGCTGCAAAATCAATTGATTTCAAACCTGGAACAGTAAGCTTTATTCGATACTTAGTCTTATTTTGGCTTTTGCACTTGTAAGTTCAGTAAATGTTACTCTACACACATATCAAATTGTTACATGATGAAATTACTGCATTCAAAATGTGTTAGTTAAATCATTATTCGTGTATACAATTGCTAGGCCTATCGGGCGTATAGAAAAATGCCATTGGCCTACATGTAGGCAACTGTAAATTCATTGTCTTATTCTTTCCAGGATTTCAGGATGGAAACGGCTGATGAGGAATCGGCAAGCAGATATCCCACGTCTTCTACTCCCAATCGCAATCCTCTTGCAAGCATTTCATCCAACACTGATGATCTTTTGGTTTCAAGAAGCAAAGAATGTCTCCTCAAGAGGATGATGTTAAAATTGGAACGGTGAGTTCGATGAGCTGTTCAACAATGTAGGTTAGGTATACCGTAAAATGGATACCGTGCCTGAAACAACTGTCTAAAGTTCTGAGTGCGCTTGAACACTTTTGTCGAATCAGTAGAATGATCAAATATCAAAAATTAATTTTATGAGATCAATTTGATCTTTCTATAATGCCTCACAATGAATGTTCTCATTTAATCAATCAATTAGGCCTACAGACGGATACCGGTAATTACAGTTTACTCAAAAACATAAAAAACAATGATTATAAGCCGTACTCATACATTAACATTATCTAAAGTTATCTTAGATGATACCATAGTAGAATACTGTTGCACCGTACGATGTTTATGAGTGGACAATGAACATTTTGACTACGAAAATTGAATCTACTGATCCCGAAGCGAAGCTGAGGGATTCTTATGCGCAGCCACGAATAGCCATCTTATAACAGTATATGTATTATCTTATTCCTAGCTAGTGAAGCCATAGTCATAGAGCGGGCATGCATGTATGCTTGCATTTTTTATTATACGGCATATATTTTCCTTTTATATCGTATTTTTAGTACATGTATAACGGCAATTTACGTAATACACACTGTTTTGATTATACTTACATGTACAGTCTGACATCCAAAAGTAAAATAACATAACTGACATTATTGGTAATTTACAGTTTTTGTACCTCACTTTCAGATAAAAATTCAATTTGTGCACCTGTATTCAATGCAACAAATGTACTCGTATATCAGACATAAACAAAATCAAAAACAACACAAAAAGAGAAGATTGTTTCAAATGACAACCATCAAAATGTCAGCTGTTATTTTATCTTTGGACGGCAGCAGTACTGTGCATTAAATTAGAAGCTTTTTAAATCGCTTTCATTGGAAACTTTTGGTTGTCATACATTAAATTATTCCTACTGGTGTTTATACAATTTCACATTGCATTGATAGGCCGATATGCATTCTACACTGAAGCATTCATTCTTTTCATACCAGGCCTACTTGTAAAATTCATCACTTCATTTTTTTCGAAAATAGCCGGATGAAATTTTTGTACTACGTAATTAGCGATTTTCAACTTCACTGTGGTGCATGAACATGTACATACATGTAGTATAATCTGAAAATCCAATAGGCCCTATATCTGGAGAGGATTTTAGGTGATATGCGAAATCAACAACAACAACAGCTGTCTCAACGAATCACTTGAATAAGACCGTTCACAGAAAGTTACGATAACTAGGTAGCTATGTCATATAAATGTCATACCGATAATCCATGCATTTCATTCAATCTCTCGTTTCATTATTTTCAGGTTTCGGTGCCGATCGGTATGGCAAAGTGAAAGCTGAAACAGAGTAAATTGTGCGCAAAAAGTTACATACTGAAGCGGAATTACTGAAAAAACAAAATTTGTCCTGAATACACATAATACATATCATGCGGAAATGTTGCACTTTTTCTTCAATTATCGTATTATTTTCGTGCTCGGGAGTCTCAAATGTAACTACTTTTATCTAAGGAAATCAGAGGCTTTTTTAATTTGCCTATGAAATTTCTATAACATAACTTTATGGGAATGCTATAAGGGATTTCTCCATGGGTTTGAAAAGGTTTTTTGCACTGAGAATGAAACGGATTTCTATGGGACATCATATGGGATTCATGAGGAATTTTAAGGGGATCCCGTAGAAAACCCATAGAAAATCATATGGGATTCGTAGGAGAATCCCATAGAAATCCCCTTTCAGTGCCATTAAAAAAGGTACAAAAATACCAAAGAAAATTTTGTATGGGAATCCCATACAATAGAGTCACTCGGGCCCTCCTTGTGGACACAGTTAGTGGTCCTCATTTTCAAAAGTTATCAAATATCCCTGAAAATCCTAGTTCTACACCGCAATTTCAGAAAATTTTAATTTCTCCAAAAATGCCGTTTTAAGTTAAAACCTAGGTTTTGGATTTCCCCCGGAGTCTAGTGGCATGTACTAGGAAAAGATTGTGACGACTGCATTAATGCATGTTTACGAATCCCAAGGTTTGAAGTTGTCACAAGTCCCCTGTTTTGGAATATCACCACGAATGAATGACATTGTTTTCTATCTGTAAATTCCAAGTATAATTGCTATGCGTGCATAGAAAAAGTAATTCTAAGAGAAATGTAAAAAATTCACTTCCTTCGCTTAATAGATCATAACCGGGCACACCAGATAAACTTCGGTAATCAGATAAAAAATAATAGATCTCTATTCGACTGTTAAAGATTCTTCGAGATTCTTAACTGCTTATGTTGTTATTCACATAAGCTTACTTTCTGAGTTCAAAAGGAATCAAAAAGGAGAACAATGTATTTAGAGCACTCTATCTCTCCCCTTAAAAGGCAGGCGCATCCTGATACACGTTAATCTCCATTTCAAAGGCCTCGTATGTTAGAGGAAATGATGTTTGCGCTTTACAGTATGGCTCACTAATACAAAAAGTAGCAGATATTCTTACCGCTTCCGAATATCTCCACTTCGCACAAAGTCAATGCGATTGTGTTGTTGATTGTGATGGACACATATCTTCCTTGTTGGTTGCGACAGTTGATTCCTATCTTTCTTTGCATTTCAGAGTTCAAGATTTGTTCACAGAACAGTTGATTTTTTCCATCCGGCTGTCCAAGTGAACGGCTCAATCCTGCTCACATAAATTCTTGCTCCTCCTAAGCGCTCTGAGCAACAATCTACTCTGTTGTAGATATCAACTCTGTCAATGTAATATTCCTGCTCTAAATCCACAGTCCAGTAATGGTTGTATGGCATGAAATTCCCATCATTGTCCTCTCTTACCCACGTGTGTGTGCAGTTATCCGCAAGGTAAGTGCCTCCTCTATTTCCGTCAACTGCACCACTCGATGATTTTCCCGCACTATTCATGTCAGAGCTTTGGGATGTCGGCTTGTGCAAAGCCAAATTCTGTCCTAGTACAAGCTTGCTGTTAGAGAGATTCTCCAAAATGAAGAAAAGAAGGAGTCCTGCGCGCAACATGTTGAGGAATGGAATGACTGAATTTGAATGCAGAATAATGAAGCGTACAAACGACACTTTCATTGGGTGATCATTTGCATGAGAGTACCCACAGATGGAGAAGAAAACAACCTCACAAATTAAACATGAGACTTTGTTATATCTCCTATTGTCATCTAAACATATAAAGAACTATTGCAAAGTTGAGACCTTGATACATCATTGATTGCTTGTTATTTTGAGACGCTTTTAAGAATTCTACCAAGTAGTGCTGAGTACAATGGATTGAACACAAAGACAGTGTTCTGCTTGGAATAGTTATTAGAATAATCTACACAAAACACTGAAACATTGACGATGAGACTGCTTGAGCAGAACTAAAAGCGATGGCTAATTGAACTATCTCCTAACATTTCCACAGTCTGCATGGGATGTTTCTCAGCAGTTTGTAAGTCAGGTCTGTGGATTGCATATAAGCGAATCGAAGCTCACGTGCGAATTCAGGAGCCGTGTGAAAGAAAGTGAAAGAATTCATTCTCACAGTTCAAACAAAAATTCTCAGCTGCCTTAGAAATGAGTCATTGGGATATAATCAAAGTTGATTGCAATTTTAGTGTTCGGGATACGGTACTTCAAGATTTTCATAGTGCCGGAATCAATCCTAGGTGGACACTGTAGCCCACCGCAATAGATGAAATCGAAATCCTAAACAACAAATCAGAAAGTGAACACAATCATTTACAGAGGCGGTGGCTGTCCGATGTTTCAATTTAGACACTTGAGGTTTGAAGGTAATTTGTAGGATGTTTGCAGCATGTTCACATTGAATTCAAATTGAGATTTCTATCTAAAACAATATTAAAAAACAATGCTCCTATTTGCTTCTGTCTCAAAAATGTCTCTGCAGTTAATTTTTAGTTTCAATTTTAGTTGCATGCATTGAGTGACGATGCGAAATCAATCCCCATTTCCCACGATAGCCCTGTCTATTCCGCCATCTATGTATTGAGCGTTTATATTAACACGATGACGGTTGGATGCTTGTCAATGAAGACCTGTCAAATGACAGCTTAAATCGCTGAAGCTCATACATCGCTAGTAAACCTGAAATCTATGACACCAAAAGATATTGATCTGGAAGACACAAATCTATGATAATTTTCTGCACAATCAATACAGCTCAGAACTTTAGAATATGTCAAACTTGAGATATCTACAAGTCGAAATGATGAGGCATAGAAATCACTTCATTGTCATTCTCACTTGGATTGCGAAAGTGGCCAGTGAAACGGACGGAGATATACAAACGACTTTCATAGAAAAACAACTGTTGAAATATTGGCTGAAAAACCTATTTATTCACCAACAATGCGATCTACTTACTGCTTTCAAACACCTCCACTTCGCACAAAGTCAGTGACACAGATCTGTTCAGCTTAATTGAGAGATATCTTCCCAGAGTGTGATTGCATCGGATGTGAAACACATGGATATGTTGTGAATTTGGTATCTCTTCACACAGAAATTGATTCCTCAATCCGGTCTTCCACGTGTACAACTCAATACTGCTCAAATATATTTTTGCACTTGTAAGTCGATCTGAACAACAGTCATTTCTGTTGTAGATGTCTATTCTGCGGTGAAATATTCCTGCTGCAGATCAACGTTCCAAAAAAGTCAGTGACACAGATGTGTTCAGCGTAATTGAGAGATATCTTCCCAGAGTGTCATTGCATATTATCAATCCGACATAAAAACACATTGTAATTCATGAATGCAAAAATAGTTGTTTGAGATATATAGGTCAACATGGTTGCATGAAATATATCGTTTGAATGAATTGATGTTAATTAACTTGGTTCATAAAATATAACTAAGTAAGCGTCCTGTTAAAGTAGCAAGACAAGAAGCAACGACGACATATTCGTAGAGCATAAAAGTCACAATAAATCTAATCTATTTAAATCTGACACTATCAAAAAGAAATATTCACGACTGGTACTACGAAGAAAGTTGTTTGACAGTAGTATGTAACATATATCATTTTTTGATATATGACTTTGAGCCAATCACATACGAAAGTAAGTATGATTTCGTATGAAAAACATACCAGATATCTGTAAACATACGAGAATCTCGTATCAGATGTTAGTTTCATATTGTGGTTTATGTTCGTATGTAATTTTCGTATCCAGCGATTTCCGGTGTAAATCTGAAAGTTCGACTCCAATTTCAATGTAATTTCATGTCCAATTGATTCATGTTACTAGCTTTCGCCATGAGTATTTCCAACTAATTTTGTTCATTAAAACAAATTTGAATGCAATTACATATGATTCTGCTCATCAGACTACAGATTGCAAAAGTAGTTTCTCATCTGATGCGTTACATATTGAGGAGAAAATTGATGTGGCAACAGAATTTGAGAAATAAAATAGATATCAACCATCATTATGCGAGTCTGGTATAAGTTTTTATACCTTGATGCATCAATTTCTAAGTTTCTGAATAATATTCGATGGAATTGTTGTCTTAATCGCTGCCTTCAACTTATTAAATTTTCCCGGTTGGCCATTTGACAAAGCTTCTATTTGTCATCTTCTTCTATCTTCTTCTTTCAGTTATAAACATTTTGACACTTTGCTGAGCAATTTTGTTTTGATGTTATTGTTTTCACTTTTCCCGACAGTCTTCTTCCTCTTCATATGGGTGCGAATGTCTTTGCCAGTCACGTTATTCGTTACCTTAGGATATGTTCTCATCTGCCGTATGCCATTGTTAAAGTTAAAAGCACGTTTAAAGTTTTTGTGAAACGCGGATATGAAGCCTGCAAGTTAATCAAATGTATGGAGAGACTGTTGAAAAAGCATTTTTTAGTTTTGTTTAAATTTGGTTTGCAGTCATCCAGAGAATTTTGTATTTTGTGTGGCTTCATTTAAGAGTGTTATCATTGTTAAGTCATGTGTGGGGTCCGCCAGCTAGGGTTTGAGCGTACAAAATGTTAAAGGACCCGAAACGCGACATAGCTGGTCATTTTGCTGTATTGTTTATTGGTATTATTTCTTTCTTTTATATTACCCGATGCCGAAAATTAACGATGCCGAAAATGAGAGTTTCACAGGATAATGTACACGTCATAGTCCGGCAGTCAGCACGAGTTTGTGCAGGGAACGAGGCCGAAAATGAGACTCTCACAGAATAATGTACACGTCATAGTCCGGCAGCCAGCACGAGTTTCTGCAGGGAACGAGGCCGACAATGAGACTTTCACAGAATGATGTACATCTCATAGTCCGGCACCCAGCACGAGTTTGTGCAGGGAACGAGGCCGACAATGAGACTTTCACAGAATGATGTACACCTCATAGTCCGGCAGCCAGCACGAGTTTGTGCAGGGAACGAGGCCGACAATGAGACTTTCACAGAATGATGTACACCTCACAGTCCGGCAGCCAGCACCAGTTTGTGCAGGGAAAGAGGCCGACAATGAGACTTTCACAAAATGATGTACACCTCATAGTCCGGCAGCCAGCACGAGTATTTGCAGGGAACGAGGCCGAGAATGAGACTTTCACAGAATGATGTACACCTCATAGTCCGGCAGCCAGCACGAGTTTCTGCAGGGAACGAGGCCGAGAATGAGACTTTCACAGAATGATGTACACCTCATAGTCCGGCAGCCAGCACGAGTTTGTGAAGGGAACGAGGCCGAAAATGAGACTTTCACAGAATGATGAACACCTCATAGTCCGGCAGCCAGCACGAGTTTGTCCAGGGAACGAGGCCGACAATGAGACTTTCACAGAATGATGTACACCTCATAGTCCGGCAGCCAGCACGAGTTTCTGCAGGGAACGAGGCCGAAAGTGAGACTCTCAAAGAATGATGTACACCTCACAGTCCGGCAGCCAGCACGAGTTTCTGCAGGACCCTTCGCCTACTACGAATCTACACGTCTGCCGAGGTCTAGTGAGTTCCTCTTCTTGTCAGACAAGATCAAAGAAAAACACATGTAATCCAATGGGACACAAATTGCATTTTTTGCCAAAAATGAAATTTTTTATCTAATCTCTTAGCAACTGAAGAGTATGGAGCCTAGAGTCATAATTTTTGACATGGAATGTCTTCAGGTCATTTTCTGTGATATGCATGTGCTATTATCATGCTTTCGATCGACAATGTATGTGAGAATGTGGTTCAATGTGGATAAAGTTTCTCAAAACTTTTGTATTTGCCGACATTCAGAGGCTCGCCAAATCTAAATGTTCTTAGCTTTATAGACAGAGGGGTGCATGAACATGAAAGGAAATGACCTGAAGACATTCCATGCCAAAAATTGTGACTCTGGGCCTAGTACTCTTTGTTTAATCAGAGAAAAAACATAAAACTTTATTTTAGCCAAAAGCTGCAATCTGCGTCCGATTCACATGTGTTTTTCTTTGATCATGTCTAACACGTCAAACGTAGTAGGCATAGGGTGTACATTATTCTGTGAAAGTCTCATTTTCGGCCTCGTTCCCTGCACAAACTCGTGCTGGCTGCCGGACTATGAGGTGTACATCATCCTGTGAAAGTCTCATTTTCGGCCTCGTTCCCTGCACAAACTCGTGCTGACTGCGGACTATGAGGTGTACATCATCCTGTGAAAGTCTCATTGTCGGCCTCGTTCCCTGCACAAACTCGTGCTGGCTGCCGGACTATGAGGTGTACATCATTCTGTGAAAGTCTCATTGTCGGCCTCGTTCCCTGCACAAACTCGTGCTGACTGCGGACTATGAGGTGTACATCATTCTGTGAAAGTCTCATTGTCGGCCCCGTTCCCTGCACAAACTCGTGCTGGCTGCCGGACTATGAGGTGTACATCATTCTGTGAAAGTCTCATTTTCGGCCTCGTTCCCTTCACAAACTCGTGCTGGCTGCCGGACTATGAGGTGTACATCATTCTGTGAAAGTCTCATTCTCGGCCTCGTTCCCTGCACAAACTCGTGCTGGCTGCCGGACTGTGAGGTGTTCATCATTCTGTGAAAGTCTCATTTTCGGCCTCGTTCCCTGCACAAACTCGTGCTGGCTGCCGGACTATGAGGTGTACATCATTCTGTGAAAGTCTCATTGTCGGCCTCGTTCCCTGCACAAACTCGTGCTGGCTGCCGGACTATGAGGTGTACATCATTCTATGAAAGTCTCACTGTCGGCCTCGTTCCCTGCACAAACTCGTGCTGGCTGGCGGACTATGAGGTGTTCATCATTCTGTGAAAGTCTCATTTTCGGCCTCGTTCCCTGCAGAAACTCGTGCTGGCTGCCGGACTATGAGGTAGGCTACACATCATTCTGTGAAAAATCTCACTTTCGGCCTCGTTCCCTGCAGAAACTCGTTATGGCTGCCGGACTACACGTCCCGAAATGAATAAATACTTCACTCCCATATCTTCTCAACTCAAGAAAATCTTAAAATACCCTTTCGGTCCGACCATTGTTATGATCCTTGATTATGATGCATACAAATAACTGACAGACCTAATGAACAGCAAGAAAATACTTCAGTGATATGCGGAGTACGGGTACTTGATGCAATCCTCTAGAACGGTTCTGTAATATTTTCATTCTAGCTCATACTCACTCTTATAATGTAAATGAGAGTGCTTCATCAAGAGAGTTGCAGAGCTGTCGATAGAAGTTGTCTACAAAAATGCTGATTAAATTTATGCACAATCTTCAGCTGTTCAATTAATAATAAGTTGCTCCACAAAGATATGAATAACTCTAGATATAGTGCATTTAGGATTGCATTATGTATCACTCGTTGCTATGGTGGTAGTTGATAACAACTGTTAACATTTACTTTCGATCGAAGGTCGCAAGAAGAGCAACTTCCAAGATGCAATGTACGAACGCAAAAACTATCATTTATTTGAATTGTAAATAGATAAATGGACCATTTTTCTTTTAAATTGTGAATATCTTAGTTTATGCCCATTACAACAAGTACAACTACACTCTAGGTCATTTGTAGCTCTAGTTTCTAGCTCATTCATTGAGCAATTGTGTAACGCATGAACGATTATAAGCCTATTCAGAAGCAACTTGCACCAACAGCCGTGCTCTATTGCGTTCTGACAACTTCTGTTGAAGATATTCGTGCGTGATATGACTGAGATATATCAAGGTGACTGCGTCTGATGTTTAATGACGCCGATTTGATAGGTTAAGTGACTTCATTGGATAACAACTCGCATCGACTCAAATATTTACTATGAAATGCATAGCAAGTGTCTTATATATGGCCCACGCTTTCACCATGCCTATCGAATGAATGGTGTTTATGAATGAATGAGTTTATCCGAGCGTGGAAAATGATTTCAAATGAAGCGAAACAATCCAGAACAGACAGAAGCTCACATGCAACAGAATTATTGACACTTGATTTATAATGGACCAAGTCTAAAGATCTTTGACAACCAACTAGTAAGAAGTTCAAGACGAAACAATCAATTCTGTATGAAGTCAGTGCAAGTGCTCTAAGATGAAAGCTGAACAACGGGTAGCTAACGATGTCAAATGCGGAAAGTCACATTGTTGCTGAAATGAAGCTGAATTGCATAGAGTAAATAAATTGACAATTGATAAGCATAAGTTGACAAGGAGATAAAATTTGATTGTCATGATGATGCAAGCACGTCCAAGCAGCATGGACTAACAGAAGCTTATGTGACGGGCCAATGAATGAACTCAAAGCTGAGGCCGGCTGAGGATGTTTGTGGATGACTTTCCTTAAAATTAAAAGTTCGAAATAGGATTTTCAAATCTCTGTTCATCTCGTCCGCAATATGCTCACAGATTCTCAAAGAATCCAGTGAATGCTGTTCGGGTGTTGCCCATGCATGAGAACATTTGCTAAATGCTGTAATGCAGATGCGTGATGTTGAGAAACAGTCCTACTCGGATTGTTCTTATAGTTACTTCTGATATACACTACTAATAAGTTAACATGATGTTAAATAATGCTAAGGAATGCATATATATTGACATACTTGTTTGGGAATACGACCAATGCTTTTTTGGGAAGCAATTCATAAATTAAATGATAGTGCTGAAATGATTACCTTCACTTTGTATCGTACGAGCAATCTCATTGTAGCGCACGAACGCTTTTTAAATGCATCATGAAGCTCATTCAGTTGCTTGATGATAACAACTATGCATTCACGTAGTAAAGTGGATCATCAATTATATTTCTGGGAAATATTAGCTTTATATCAACTGTAGGAGAGCAGAAATGATAGCATAATAGTAAATGTTTTTCTCCTGAATGAAACGTACGGACGGTGGCTCTAAACATTTTTTCTCCATGATAAATGTATATTTGAAAGAATCAAGTATTAGCGACAAGAGTTTTGCAGGTGCATGATAACAGCTCATGATAAATATCCTTCTTCTATCAAAATACGCACTCAGAAAAATGTTGCAAAATGTAACCTACGAACAAATGGAATTGCCCATATTTACTCTGTATAGCATCGATCCAATATGCAGGTTTGCCGTGGGTATGGGGATTCTGTGGCGATCCTCATGGGTATGCGGTGGGTATGAGGATTGAGGCCATCCCAACAGCTCCCATAGGGCTTCTATGGGGATTCTGTGGGGATTCTGAAGATTTTTGATATTCACTAGAAATAATCAGAACTGACATCACATCACACAGTCAACTTCGATGTTGAATTACAAAGTATCACGCAGCCTACCCATCTCACCACTTAAAATGCATGAAATATCAATGCTGATCATTTCCACATTAGTAACACACGTTCAATCATTTTGAATGACTTATGACGATAGTTCCAAGTGTGTCAAGGACGTCTGAAGTGAAAGGATTCTGCAAGTCTTCTTTACTGCAAAGGAGACTTACAAATATTTGCTTTAATAGCTGATTAAAATATTTTGTAATATAATTAAATTTGCGTGATAAATGCGGTTAATCATTATTAACCTAGATTTTAAACTAATTACGATATAGAAGACCTGTTGGGTCCAACCCACAAAGCAAGACACATAAAAATATTGAATGATTTTCGTCGGATACATGAACAATGTGATAAAGATTTCTCACACCAAATCATTCAACTGCAAGCCATCTACTCGCATTGCAGTCATAGCTATAATGAAAGCTCAGATTTTCACTTGTACACGACTTATCAGAACTTTCACTTTCATCTGATAGGCATCCTTAACTGCAGACTTAAATGTACCTCAATAAATGGTTCATTGTGCTGCATTTTATCATCATGCACAAATGGATCAACATCCTCCCAATTCTTGTGCAATAATTCGATGACATGAGTGGTCGAGAATATCAGGATGATTCTCATCGAAGTCTATATCTATAACAGTAGATTAGATTGATTCAAAGTTTTTCCTTCACGACGTTTACATAGTCGATTTCTATTGCGAAAAATTGTATAACAGACTTAAGATGCATAGAGACCAAGATAGAATGGAGATAGAAGATAGAATTATCAATGATTGCTACATTAGTTCAATTAACGAATATTAACCCATTTAGCGCCAGTGTAACGTTTTCGTTACAGTACTTTTCGGAATCTGCTGTCTTCTCCAGCTTGCGACATATGATAAAATATTTTGATTACCATACATTATTTATCACATATTTTCAGGTAAACAATCGCCAATTCAAAATTTATCACTTTTTAGTGCTTATATTTTATCACGAAATTAGACAAAAAATGGGCTTAAAATCTGCTTATATACTGAAAGGCTTAGTGTATGAACGTCCACATGTAATTTACTTCCCATATGATTAGCGTGTTTTCATTATCCATCAAATACCGAAAATAGCAATCAATACTTCCTCGGATATTCATTCATGACATGCCACGTTATTTTTTTGAAACCGTAACGTTTTGGTTACACTGGCGTAATATGATATACAAATGTTAGATACAGCAACAATATAAATGAAGTAAATGGTGGTGAGTACTATCAATTTTCTTTGAAACTAATGTTTGTTGAATACTGAACACTGTAAACCAGTACCTCCTAAAGCGAGCTGAATCACCTCCTAAAGCAAGACACTATTCGTAACTAATAAAAAAATCCTAAAGCATGCGCCTTTTAGAAGGCTAGTCTCTCACCTCCTAAAACATGTTTTCAATGCCATATTCTACTTTTCCCTTATGACAATGCATACTACTATCTTTATTCAGCAATAGACGGGTTACGCATTGAGATTTATTGCAGACAAAGCTCTCATTATATTCATTCAATATTTATCTCTTGCTTTACAAACAACCCTCTGAAGTAATAAGAACCCTTTGACCCGTGTAGTACTGTTATGCAAGAGAACATGATGTTAGTGCTGTACAATTCGAATACATAAAACAAACTTTACTGACATTCACTTGAAATTTATAAAATTGACTCCCAGTAACAAAATGAATACAATCACAGGTCTACTTATGTAACAGGTGCAACGAAATCTCATGTATACATGTACAATGAAAATTTTAGTCTGACCACGCAATTTTCGGTGAAAAAAATACAAATGCTACATAATATAATCAGTGTCGGGACAGTAAAAAATGTCAGAAACATGCAGGATATTTATTACAGAATTATGTGGATAAAAGCAATAAAGATACAGTTGCAATAAAGATAAAGTAACAAATAGGGTCTCAAGATGCGAATATCGAATAACAATCAAGTGCTAGATATGCAAATCAATCTCTATTATTGTTCAAGTAAATTACGATCTAAACTAACAGATATTGCAGCTCTAAAACATCATGGAAATCATCAAGGAATTATTATAGAAAGATGGAAACTAAAGAATTCAAAGTAATTTATGGCACCAAAAAAAATTCACTGAGTTTTGCACTGATCTCGGTGAAGATGTGACGCACACGAAGAAGTCCTTCCAGCAGTTTCTACGGTGGCCAAATACTGTCGATTGCGTTGGAGATTATATGTTAGAAACAAGACTGCATGTACCGTGATGGCATAGATGCTGCATCCGTCAAAGCACATACATTGTATATAATATTTGGACACCATATATTAGTATTCACTGATATTCCAGTCGAGATGATTGCTGAAAAGAAAAAGGAATTTTAGTTACGAACTATGGAGTGAAAGGAAAAAAATAGTTAACTTTAAGATACAAGGACGTCAGATCTACATGTTACAGGCTGAACAAATTATGATTTCTTCAAAAATTCGAAGTTTTTGATTTGACAGATAATTGAAAAAAAATAGAATTTCTTATAATCATGCATACATAGAGCATGTCGTATTTTGCAATTATTTTTATTACACTATTTTGATATACGCCTAGATAATATAATTTATCAATGCTGAATTGAATACATGCACATGTACTTTGATGAAATGATTGAAACCTCTTGTTGCAGAAAATTGGCTGCTTTGTTAGTTATTCGATGTTCTACAGATTATGGAAATTCACTAGCTTCAGATCTCCAAAAAACAGCACATATTATGCTTATAATCCATATTCACAGGTACTAACTTTCGTTTGAAAGTTCTAATGCAATACTGCACATGTTTCTTATTGACTCTCCCGCTTCAGACAGCATGCACTGTCTTGCAAACTGCTATGTGTCGACAACAAGTAGCCGCACTTATTAATCAAATGAAAACAATATGAGCGTCACAGGTCTCTACCAAACATGCATGAGTTAAGTTGACTTCAGAAATAATAAGTGGCATGGCTTATATGGCCCAAGATCGTCGTTAGAAATTTAATAAAAATGAAGAAAATGGAATATCTCCTTTTCTACTTTGATTTAATAGCCATTGTGAGGGCGTCTGAAACCGTTCAACGTCAGAGTATAGTTCGTTTGAGGAAACCAGCATGAATGCTGATCATGAGATGATTTTATGAAAAAGAAATAAAAAAAGTTCCATTCAATAGGCGGACATTTCTTGCTATCACAATTACCTTATATGTATTTTTGCAGAATAGAAACATTCTATATTAATCAATTAATCTTCTCTTTTTGTGTTGATGACTGTTTAGTCTTTCTTATTTGTGCTGGAGTCTATTTTTGCCTTGATATCATGCTACGTTGAGAACTTAATAATAATGACTAATATGAATAGAGTATGAAAGAGAATTTCATTGCTAAAATGGATTTACTTTTAAAAGTAGCCAACAAGATGGACTGAATATTTATAGAAGTCGAGCACTTAACGCCATACTTTAAAAACACGTTTGCATCCAATAGTGTCTGGACATTGTAGAAAAACCGCGGATATTTCAATACTGACAAGAAGGATATTTATTGGCAGAAGATTTTAAACAGAAGTATAGAAGTTCTAATTTGTCAGTAGTCTGTTGGCCCATAGCTCAACATCCGGAATTTCATATATTTTGATGAGTATTTATTAAACGAATTCACAACTATATAGCAGCAGAATTTTAAATAGATTAGATAAAAAACGTTTAAAAGATTGAATGCGAAATTTTAAGCATATGTTTACAAAGATGTTTCTTCTTAAATGTATGAATCAGGAAAGACTGAAGACAATATTTCTACTACATAATGAAAACGAATGTCCTTCAGTGTCGTCAATTGCATTTTTTCGATGTCTATACTATTATCTGACTAAAGATTATCATGAAATGACATGATAAATGGCTACATTAGCAGGTTACAGTCAGCTAATTTGTGCCTCCAATAAACTAAATACAGAATTGATTGTTATATTTCTCTTAAAATTCATTGAAATATACGAATTTTCGAATATTCTGAATATAATTGACCACACATAAATAATACATGTGTACATCAAAGCATTTAGAACTTTGCATTGAATCCTAAACTTGATATGCCAATTAAATTAACCCTTCACATGCGTGCATCTACTATTTTTTTACCTTCGTTCGGAAACGTTATTGGACACGCCACTTATAACAGATGAGTACTTTAAGCAGTTTCTATGAATGGGTATTTGCTTCTCAGAGGCTTCACCGAGCACAGATAACGCGAATGAATGCAAGAAATTAACAAATAAAATGTATCCTACCTCGAAAATTTTCAGCTTTTGAAATTTATAATTTGCATTATCTGCAAGAATTAATTTAGTCCCGTTATGAAAAGTGGCATTTTAACTGCAGAAGTAGCAGACTCGATTTACATTAGTGCTATACAGCATGCATGCATTACAACTATTTCGAATAGGCTATCAGAGCAACAGGAAACTCACCTCATTTTTCAGAGCTGCCGTTAGTTGATGAACAGGATTGATCAGTATATCTGTCACGATTGACTATCACGAGAAAATGTAGAATACAGATTTTTGGCCATTTGGTTTCAAGTCTTATGATATTTCTTTTCCATTTATCCAGCATTTCGATCGACGTTGATGGGAAAGATGTAGTCTCCTGGCATAACATCATGATACCCATATATTTGCAATTTGCTACTGCTCAACTTCAACAGATAATTTCAATGAACAATTTAATTGCAATATCACTGACGGAAAGTCAACTTGCGACTCGAAGTGAGTCAGCTACATAAGCCAGCTAACCTCGATGAGATGAAGCGACGAATGATTCGCGTATACGTGAACTTTTGATGTCCTCAATAACAGCTATTGTTATGCGACAGCGTTCCTGCTGTCTGGCAAGCAGTGACTCACGCTCTCCTCTATGCAGATGCTAACGTCTAAGGGTTATTGTTTTCTTCAGTATACTAGCCTACTAATTCAACTTAGCCTTCTGAAATTTTAGTGTGTGGCGCTTTAGGATGCAGATTTCTTCCGCTTTAGGAGGTGCCAGATTACAGTGAAAACGAACAATTT
>CAJQUW010009103.1:0-54932 GCA_907163375.1 Prostheceraeus crozeri | reverse complement strand
TCCCGAAAAATCTATGATTTCCTTTTCCATTTCAGTACATATGATTAGTCATATATCTATCATGTTATGTTGATCATTTGTATGCTTCAGTTCGAATTTTTGTAATATAATGCAGTTGCCCGTGAGAAGCCTGGAACACAGGTGAAACCGGTTTGGGCTACAAAATTGTGCTTTTTCTTTTTGCCTTCTGCGTGGGTTACTATTTGTCGTATTAATTTCCCTTTTTTGTTAATTTCCATTTTTTGATTTCACTATTTTGTATTATATATATATATATATATATTGAAATACATGCGGCCTGTCAACTACACTGTGGGTCTACGCGGCCTACGTTTGTAAAGCGCTGATATTAGAACCGGTATTACTGCAAAATCTCGATTCACTGTGCTATCAAGTGATTGATAAGTAAGATTGGTCAGCAAAAACCATAAGGACACAGCACGCAACGAGAACCGTAGAGCTGGTAGCTAAAATGTCTCGTTGTGCAATACTATACCCTTCCGAAGTCATTAAAAAAATTGAGGTTTTTACTTAGCAACAAAAAAGTGAATTCAAAGTTCGATTTTATTATTTACATGTAGTTCCATGCATTGAGATTGCCATTTAGCATGAAGTCAACATCATCGGAGATCAGCATTAATAATTTTCTACTGTTTCATGTTCTGAAGTTAGATATGTCTATTGGAATTTTACGATGTCTGTCGGTTTAGACAACAGCATGTTTAACAGTTGCTCATGTGAAGTGCTTCATAACAAAGTATAAAATGGTCATCATAGCGTGACCATGCCAAACAACTAGTGTTGCATCCATGAGTCTCTCGACCTGTTCATAAATACACATGTGTGTAAGTGATATGTATACAAGTAATTTTTGTATTCAGCTTTGAGATGCATTAGGAATCTGCGTGCAAATAAAAGCTTGAAGTGGTTATGTCAAAATCATGCATGCTTATTATCATAGTAAGCACTTGAAATCGTATTTCAGAAAAAGGAAATATCACGCTTAAAATATTCCTATCAGAGCTTTTGTGGGTGTAATTAGATAACAAGTCTGAAACCTTTCAGTTGCCTCACTTTTCACGACAAATTTGTTAGTTCATTTTATTATAGTTCAAGTTTATTTGCGATAGATGGAGAGATAGAGAATTACAAATTTTGTAAGAAGAATTTTGTTGTAGATAGAAGACATGTAAAAATTGGATGGTATTTAGAAGTTGGTTGACGTGTTTGCTATCTAAAAACACCAAATACATCCATGAATCGAAATGTTTATCTCTTTGACCGCTTTACATAGGACAGAGTAAGTTGTGAAGCTCTTCTGACAATAATATTGATGTGTCTCACTTAAGGTTCCAACAAGTCTGTGATAGAAGTCACACAGAAGTCTGATTTATAACACATATGTCATGCATCTCTTCATTGTGAAGGCCACACGACTTCACGAATCTTCTGTTGAAACATTGGAAGCGCGAATCCTACATCCTGTGATAGTTCTGTCAATGTTCCCACATTTATCATCATATTTTAATTTGAATATAATGAGAGATCCGTTCATCGAACCATCACATCGGTACATTGATTTTTCATTTACGAGTATGGCCGGAAGCACACAGATTAGGCCAAGAAACATTTTAGCAAATTGTGCATGTAGATTGCGTTTATAGTCGATGATTTATGATATTGCCTGCTTTTGAGCAATTGATCAAGGAGATAAAATGAATGTCAACTAATGAATTAGAAAACGACGTAGATTAATTCACACAAATATATGAATATGAACTCAATGCATGTAATTTGCATTATCAATTTTTGCTATTAAGCTTCTGCAAATGGACCAATTAGTGGACCACGCAGTTTCATATAAAATAGTCAAAGGTATTCAATTTTTTGATGAAGCGACAGCAAGTTTCAAATATGGTCGCATTCCATGTAAAGCAATTTCAATTAAGTGAAATATAGTACTTTTCATTTGATATTGAAGGAATGAATCAATATATATACAAATCAATAAATTCAATGTACAATGGACTGAACAATGGAATGTACAATGGACATGAATGGAACAATACGGCTAGTGAAACTATAATTACTAGTAGCAGCCTAAAAGTGCAGAAATACCACCAGGAAGAGTTTAGAACAATAGTAGTAAGTAAATCTACACCACTGGACCGCGCAAGATGGCCGCCGTCGAAAAATGGTCACTGACGTCCCCCCCCTCCCTTCGATAAACGACAGAGTGTCGTGGTGGACTTGGGCGACCGCCAGGTTTTGACTTGGTGCTAATGTTCGTGAACATGAATTTTGGGGTGAAAATGGGATGTTTCGAGTGGAAGCAGTGCTCGGAGGACTTTACAAATGTGATTTTTGGACTCAGCGTCAAATTCTGCATCTGTGGTGTGATTTCCATCTCAATCGGCGAGAAAAAATTTTCAACATTTTTCGGAAAAACGACAGAGCTACCGGCAAATGTGGGTTGGTTTTGGGCTGTAGCGCCAAAACGAAGCATCGGATGGGAAAACGGATTTCAGATTTGGAATCAGCGTCAAATTCTCTATCAACATGGTGAGTTTCAAGTCAATCGGAGAGAAAAAATTTTTCTTCACAAAATTTTTTCGAAAAAACGAGTTAGAATTTTTGCGATGGCTGTGGGCTGTAGAGCCAAAACGAAGCATCGGATGGAAAAACGGAGGACAGATTTGGATTCAGCGTCAAATTTTACATTGAATTGGTGTATTTCCAGCTCAATCGGAGCACTAGAACCGGAGATAGAAGCGTTTTAAGTTTTTGGATGATGGATCTTACGTCATCAGCTGATCGCCACAAACTATATAAGCTGGGAACCGACAGAGACTTGACATTAAGACGAGAGATTGTCAACGGTAGATCGTCTGTCTGAGCTCCGATGATAGCATCGGACATTCCAAATTACGGTTTCTGAAAGAAACCGACTTAGAAAATTTCATTGCTGATATCAGCTAAGCCGTCAGACTTAGAGGTTAGCCAGGAGATGGCCTTCGTCTCCAGGCCATAAAAGACTCCAAAACTTTAAAGGCTTGTAACTTTGCTTCTACAAGTCCGTTTGACTTGATTCAAAAAAGGTTCGGTCGCTATTGACCTGCCCTAGGTGATAGACTACTTATAAAATTTCATAAGTAGTGCTAAAAATTTGAAAATTTTAAATTCACTAGCTTTGGAGGTTTTCTGGGGTTTTCGACCCTGCTGAATTCAACTAAGACATTTATAAAGTTTTGGGAGGCGAGCTTCGGCTTGGAATTTGCAACCTTTGTAAACAATCCACTGGTTTTTATGTCAAAATCAGGGTCCGGATACCAACACAGTGATATGACGTACGCTCTGTCCGCGGGAGGTTGGATTTGTGGGCCGAGGCCTTGGAGTTGGGATAAGATCCCCTCTGAGAAATGCCTGTAACGGATTCAAAGGTTCGACACTTTCCACCAATCTCACAATTTAGCTGTATGATTATAAAAATGACTGCCAATGTCGCCTGTTCGTAATTCTATTTAATCCTTCCTTTACAGATAAATAAGTTACAAAATGGGAGGAAATACAAAGTTTCATTTTAAAAAGTGCCTATGTGGCGAAGTCAAGCGAGGTGGCGAGTTCAAGCGCCATTTAAATAAATTCCCCGACACTCCCGAAGAGCATAAGGAGGTCGCTGTGGTGAGCGGATGCACATCGTGCATGAAATTCGTCAGGGGAAACCTGAACGAGTTTTTCTATAAGACGCATTCAACATGTCTCATTAAGAAGGTGAAGAATTATACCACATCAGAGCTTGGGAAAGCCATCACCCCACTTTTCGAAAAACCTGATCAAGATGAGGAGACAGAGACGCATGCCTCAGAGGTTGGGAAGGTCATCATCCCACCTGTTGAAAGACCTCAAGTTGATCTAGATGCGGAGACAGAGTTACAGATGGCAGTTCAAGCCATACAAGACTGCAAGAATGAGCAGCCAACGACATCTCACCTCAGCTCTTCTAGCTCTGATTCGGAAATCTCCGAATCTGAATCGGAAACGGAAGAGGTGGTCGTCACTGGCAAACCCGAGGAGGCGGTCATTGCTCCTAAACCCGATAAGGCGATTGTGAAGAGTTGGGCAGTGCGTGCGCCAAAAATGCACTCCTCACCTAAAAAAGGGAGAGGCATCAAAGCCCAAGCCAAGCGGTGGGCTACAGATGATGGTGTGGCGAGGGTTAGCCAAGATTGCGCCATTAAGAAGCTGAAGGATGAAATGAGCCGTTATAAAAACGAATGCTCAGCATTAAGGGATGAGAATTTTGAACTCAAAAAGCAGGTGGCGGAAATTAGGAGTCTTAAGGCTCAAGTACTGAAGTTGGAAGGTTTCCAAAAGAGAGCTCTAGCGAGTGAGAGTCGCTTGGAGGATCAGGCCACATGCATTAAGAACATGAAGGCGAAGGAGGCGACGCTCAAACTCTAACATGAGAAGGAGAAGATGGCTCTTCTTGATGCGAAGAATAACGCTGTCAAGGAGAGAAGAACAACGCTCCACCTCCCCGTAGTCGGTAGCAAATTATCGACGATGTAATAATGGAGTCGGAGGATTTGGATAAAACGAGCGAGTGCTACGAAAGAGCAACGCCAGATATTCGCTGTCTCCACATAACCACCAAACACAATGGTGACATCAAGGAATTGCGCCATCGTAAGCGAAAGTTGCCGGCCAAGTACCTGCCTCAGCCACCACCATCGAAGGTTGAACGAACCGATTAAGTTAATTTATGGTAAGTTAATATCATCTCTATCACTTGAATATAGTTTCATCTATTTTCTTTCTATTTTTCAGATGCGACGAGAACGAACCAACGGCTCTGATAAGGGCCACCATGGGGCAAGACATGATAGAACCTCCTCGCGGTTTGCCCTGGGCAGTCTTTAGACTGGCGAATACTATCATTAAGTTGAATCTGCTATCAGTCAACTTGAACGTCGCGTTGCATTAGAGGGTTTTTTAAACCACTACCTCTCATTTCATTTCATTTCAATCATGGATACACCAAACCCTGCAGTCAGCTCTCCTCGCGGACCGCAGTTAAGACCGCGAAATTTATTTAATGAATTTTCTAGAATAGAGGAGCAAGACAGAGTCCACAACAATCTTGCTCGGATTGGCAATGCGATGACAGCAAGTGTTGCCAATCCAATGGAATGGCGCTACATTCCACCCTCCACTCACATGCCAACTAGCATGGAAGTCGACACTGCTACCATGGAGAGAGTCAAAGACTCTCTCAGCAGAATCGGTAGGCTGTAAGATGACGACCCCCGAGAACGAACCACCGGCCCTGATAAGGGCCACCATGGGGCAAGATTTGATAGAACCTCCTCGCGGTTTGCCCTGGGCAGTCTTCAGACTGGCGAATACTATCATTAAGTTGAATCTGCTATCAGTCAACTTGAACGTTGTGCAGTCGATTGTTATCCCTGAAGCATTCTGATTCGCTGTTGAGCAATTCATTGTTGAAAACCCTATATAAGCCAGATTGTAGCGCTTCTCATTTAATTTTAAGTCACGATGGAAGTAACATCTCCTGCTAGTACCATTCCCGACTTCATCATCCTCGACGAGTGGGATGAAGAGGATGAGAAGGAGTGTGAGAAGAAGGGGAAGTTCAAGAAGATCGTTTGGACGGATGAGGTGTGGACTCCTAATACCACCCGCATCCGAAAGGTGCCAGATGCACCACCACGACTTAGGCGGTATAGGGTATACGAGAACCTAACCGTCATACCTATTGACTATTCAAGCCAATAGTCAACTTGTCACCGAGAACGAACCAACGGCCCTCATAAGGGCCACCATGGGGCAAGACATGATAGAACCTCCACGCGGTTTGCCCTGGGCAGTCTTTAGACTGGCGAATACTATCATTAAGTTGAATCTGCTATCAGTCAACTTGAACGTTGCAAATGAAGTTCGGTGTAATACTTCCTTTCGACGGGCGTTCCTGTAAAGGGCGGCGGTGAAACCCGTAGCTATGTATACCGCAAGGGACATTCGGCAATGGTCAATCTTGTTAAACCTCTCTGCGTCATGTTTGCAAGTGATTGCCTCTGTCTCAACGTAGTATGCATTCGCGCCAGGGTGACATTTAGCCTGTCTACCTGTCTCTGTCAATGAGACGAATTGATGAATGGAATGAAATGGGAGGACACTCACGCGCCACACGAAACATAACACACTTCTCTCTTCCGTAGTCTAACAAGCTCTTTACACATGGATCGCAGTCGATTGCTATCCCAGAATCATGTAAGCTATCTGAATTTTATTTAACACTATTTCATCTACCATCATCACCCATATGAAATGTTATAAGATTTACAAGTTAAACTAAGCGTGCTACTATTTCCAAATGAAAAAGTATACATGGTTAAATCATCCACTGAAGCCCCATTCAAGTAAGTCAGTATGAAAGCAAAGATAATACGAAATAAAAATTTATTATGGCATGTATTTCAAAAGGTCTTCATCGTCAATATCGTCCCAGAGTCTGGCTTCACATAGATCACAAAAACAGTTCACTTGCTTCAATCGTTCTTCTACTGCGAGCCTCACTTTGTCGATGTACTCCCACTCCGCCATAGTTCGTGGCTGGGAGTTAGGGGTGTACCATTCCCATAATTGATGGAGGAATTTGGTGCTGCTGATCTCCATCACATCATCAGTATCGTACTGCAGATACTTCCATCGTATGCCTGTTAGGTCGGGACACTCCTTCTCACATACACTCTCCTCTTCGTCATCCGCTGGTAATGACAACTTTCTAATGTTGTCGAGTCGGTATAATTTCTCCACCTTCCCCTTCGTTGGAGCGTTTGGTGCAACGAGCGCCTTTGGCGATGAGCATGGAGAAGAGAACTCCAATTTTGTGTTCGGTGTTGTCGGAGAGCTTGTTATGTTGTCTGTGAATAATAACTTTGAAATGTTTTCTAATTCTTAAGTATAAACAAGCAACCAATCAGAATGAACAGCCAATGAATGATGAATATGAAAGTATATATGCAAAGTGACATTCATGTCATTTCACTCTGTCTTTGAGACGTGTAAGTAAACTGTTCTCTAGTGAAGTCTATATGTTGTTGAAGCATCAACCTTAAACATAATTTCCTTGAAATGGTAAGCTGAAGATTTCCTCTCTCATCTCCCTCAAACGTGTGGCTAATAGCATCTTCCTCAATTTCAGGCATCTACTTCATCACCAAAGCCCTCCCTTCTCGAGGAAAGTTTAGAGTTGTTGAGTCAAAGTAGGTTGTAACAATAAACTGAGACTTGAACAGAGATGATAGAATGATTTCTCTTTCAGGTGATGTTATTTCCAGCTCAGGACTCTCGCGACAAGGCAACGACTGGGAATGTGCTGACTGCGGACATATTTTTACAAGGAAGCACAGTCTCCTTCGACACATCAAACAACGTGTGTGTCAACGCAAAGCGGCATCAATCTCCGGAGGTGAAGTTGATTCTGACGATGACATCTCCTTTCCTTGCGATTTGTGCCCTCTTTCTTTTGATAGTCACTTTCAGCGATCTTCGCACAGACTTCAACACACGCATGCAAATGATCACTACACCAACGGTACCTCTACAATCTCCCTCATTAACGTTTCCCATAGTCATTTAGTACGCGACTACTGCATGGAGTCCACTACTCAAATAGTAGATTTTTCTGAGTGGCTCCTTCAAAATTCTAACACTATCGAAGCGCTCTTCAACAATTTAGACAATTTTAGAATGAAGGCGCTCATCTACCTCAAACTAAAATATATTAACATAGATTTTCAAACGGGTCAAGTGACGGAGAGAATACAGTTTCATGTTCCTTCCTCTTCCGCAACCGAAGTTGTAGACTGCGAGTCTTGGCTAAATTTTCACATTCAATGCTTAAAATCAAATGTAGATAAGTTCAATCAGCGCGACAGCGCTCTCATTTTTGATGGCGTGGACTCAGCCATGTTCAAAATTTCCCTATTAGAAAGTCATGCAGCTCGAGGCACATTTACACTACCAAAAACGTTGTATAATAAGAAAGCTGTCATCAATGTCGATTGTAAATCGCAGTGTTTCAAATATGCAGTCCTATCCATCCTTCACTATAATGATATCAACGCGCATCGAGATCGCACCTATAGCTATAGACAGCGGGAGGATGAACTAGACTTTGAAGGTTGTGATAGTGACAACATGAAAATCACAGATGTAGAAACGTTCGAAAAACATAATAAGATTAAAATTGTCGTTCACGTGTGGGAGAAGGGGTTGAAGGGTGCCCGCTATAATTCACGTTCAACTTGTTATGAACGTGTAGTCAACCTCTTATTAGTAAAACAAGATGATAGCGAGGAATGGCACTACTGTGGTATTCCCAAAATCTCTCGCTTGTACACACACTTAGGGCGCTCTAAAAGTGGTGAACATTTTGTATGCGACCGCTGCATCCGCTCCTTTTGGAGTAAACATAAATTTCTAAGTCATTATGAATGGTGCAAGCGAGGTAAATTACAAATGGAACGCATGCCCAAAGATAAAATATTTTCACATAGAGATAATGGTGACGAATTAAGTCCCCTGCGTGTCATTTACGCAGACATAGAATGCTACATTGATGATATCATCCACAAGCCAGCAGCCATATCCTGCTATGAAGTATGGCATGACCACTTTAGAAATAGGCAAAACAAAATGCATACTTGGCAAGGTGAAGATTGTATTTCAAAATTTCTAGAATATCTTGATAAAGCTGCTAAATTTCAACAATCATATGATTCCCAATTGCAGCGTAAGTCACTACATATGTCAGATGAAGACAAACAGAAATTCGAAAGTTGCACATCCTGTCCTAAATGTCATAAAACGTTTGATGACGATAAAATCAAGAAAGCGCGTGATCATGATCACATCACTGGTAAATTTAGAAACGCACTTTGCTCCAAGTGTAACTTTTCACATAGGTTGAGACGTCGCGTAGGTCGGCACGTTCGCTTGACGATAGGGTGCACTAATATCGCTGTCAGCAGTCAAATCAAATGCATAAATAGTATATCCACTCTTAAACTCTTTCATAGTCAGTCCGTTGGTGTCATCCGTATTGTAAAAGCCAAAGACATCCATAAAATCAACATAACTGCGCATAAATTGATCCGCAGCAAAATCTGGTTTGTAGGGTGGACCAGGATGACTCACACCATTTACACGTAAAGCAATTTCACTTAACTGATTATGTTTAAAATTGAAAGGATTCTTCTTTATATTACCATTAAATGCATCATTTTCAACCATTGCCACCATGAGGAGCTTCGGTGCTTCCGATGGAAAGAGGCCATCTTTCATGAAACTCTTTTGATCTTTCGGAATTGTAAAGGTGAGAAGCTTTGTATGCTGAACGGGGTAAATGGCATTTTGGCGGTTAAGACCTTCAGCATGCCCTCTAATGACACTTCGATTCGGTACTACTCGACGAATGTAAAGTGCAATATTTTCCACATGAATTCTAAAATTGTCAACTTTAGCAAATGCATTCAGCGCAAATTCAGGCTTATTCAATGTCAGCTTGAGTCGCATGCTGGTATTACAGAGTAAAAACTTTGACTGTCTAAAGAAGTCTAAATTCAGCGGACCATATAGCTGACATACTTTACTATCTTTAATCATAGCAGATCGCTTTATAAAGCCACTGTTTGTTTCAACATCAAATTTTCCTACTTCATCTCTGTACCATCCCATGGCTTCCAAATGACTTTTTTGTGCTGCTGGATGAAACTGTGACACATGATTGAAATATGATTTATAGGGATAATCGCTTTGACCACCTTCCACCTGCTGCTCTCCAGTCGTTAGAGAAACATCGCGAAGTAATGTAGTCAATGGTAAATTGTTCAGTCCAACTTTATGTGTATCGTCAATAGCAGTTCCATCTGCTTGCTGAATTCTAAACCTCAAATCAACCATCGCATAACTCAAATCTATGTAGTCATCACTACCACCAGGAATAACAAATTCAATGGGGCCAGCATTCTCAGCTGTTCGAGGATGATAATCTACAATACTTGAACTAAGAATATCTGTCTGTATGGCTTGTTGATCAAACAAACAAAACCTGGACGTTTTACACTCCATGATTAGAAGTTATGGCAGCGTCGTCGTTTAGCGCCTGATGAATGATTAGAGCCTCTGCGACGTTTGCGTGAATGCCTTTTGACTGAAGATCGCACCTTACCAGCTCCGCGATGTTTCCTTCTTCCTTTATTCATTCGTTTAGGCGATTTCTTCCCTTGAGTATCACCAGCAAAGGTCTGCTTCAATGTTTTTAAACCGCGTTCCTTCCCACGATTCAACAAACTGCTCTTAAAACTACTACCTCTGGAAAGATCACTAGCAACATCACCATCAAAGCCAACGGCATTACTTACCGGTAAAACATTTCGTTTTAAAAATCTTCCGACATTGGATATGAGAGGTGCTACAACAGATTTCAGTGCACCAAGTATGCTACCTCCACGTTGGCGGCGAGCGCCGATGTAAATTTGTCCTCCACCACTTACATAGAAGGGTCGTGAATAAAATGAGGCAGTTTGATTCATAGCTCAAACCCTAAACATTGTTAGTTACAACTTTGCATGAATCACTGTCGATCACTTAGATGAAAGATGTCGGCACGACGCATCCAAGAGTTCATACTTGAAGGATAACAAGCCCATTTAACAAGACACTATTCTTCACCTTGCCGTTTTTTACATCGAATGATTTTCTCTACCAAATATGTTTCACTTTCAGTGACTACCTCAATCTCATCAAGGTAAAAGCTACCCTCAATTTCTTCATTATTGTAATCTTTCAACTTGTAGGTGGTGGGAGAGTCTTTTTGATCAATCCTTGATACTGTAAATACCTCCTCTCGCCAATTGGGAAGGTACCCTTTGGCAAAAACACTTTTCACTTTTGAGGTACGAACTTTGTCACCAATTTTCACATCACTTTTCACATGAGTGCGTTTACGCTGGAATGATTCGCGCACTTTATCTACATTGTCAGCATTTACATCTACTGTTCTGACTTCAATAGAACGATGAACAGAGTGATTGTAGGCATGGAGTGTATCTTGTAGAACCTTTGTCCAATTTTGTGTCAAGTTGGCAGTAAAATGTCGCCACAAGCGATTTTTTAATGTGCGATTAAAACGTTCAACGAGTGCAGCTTTATAAGCACTCTTTACACTAAACAACTCAATGTCATGCCTCTCAAATAATCTTCTCACATGCTGATTTTCAAACTCTTTTCCTTGATCACTCTGAATTCGTTTTGGAATGTGGCCTTCTCGAAAAATTGTTTGGAATGCTTTTGCTACTCCTTTCCCTTCTTTAGTTTTTAAAGGTTGAGCCCACGCGTAACGCGAGAAAATATCAATGACGGTTAAAATAAAATTATTTCCCGAGTTATGTTTTGAAATGGAGGCGCCATCACACAAATCTGCTTGCCACTGTTCATCAATGTCATGAACAATATAATGGCGGGTGCGGTACTTCTTTTTCGCTTGTTTGTGGAGTGTATAGGTAGCCTGACCCTTTAACCATCGTTTCACTTGTGATTGTGGAAGACCACTCGCTTTTGATTATTTCTTGATCGATGCAAATCCTGCTGGATGTTTTACATCATAATAGATTGACTTCAAACGCTCAGTCGATGACGACTGACTCTTTTTTCTCCTTCTCATCTTTTTGCTTTCTTGCCTTTCTACATTTACAACAACTACAGCATTTAGCTTTAGCGGTTTTGCGATCATGTTCACATTGCTTAGGGGTCTCATTGTGAGAGCTGGCGCAGCAAGTGCAAGTGACAACGACACTCACCTCCGGCGGTTCATTACATGGTAAGCAACACATCTGCTTCATATTAATAGTCTGAGAAGATGTATTTCTTGGGAGGAGCTTTTTTACGTTTTCCTTTTACTAGTTTTAGTGGTGGCGTAGATCTACGTCGAGTTCTTCCTCTTATTTGCTTAGTGAGTGTGGGAGGGGATGTAGAAGGTGACGTCTTAAACCAATTTGTTGGCATTTTCATCGTCTGAAGCATTGGAGCAGTAGCCACTGTTGAATCAAGTTCTTTCAATGTCTCATTATTCAAAGCAAATTTTGGCACATTATGCTTTTTCAATAGTTTAAGAAAGTATGTCCAACCAGGTGGAACATAGCCCTGACGGCGCTTTCTACGTGTTGCATACTGAATCAAGTCTTCATAACGTGAAGCATCAATCACTTTATTTTCATCTGTAATGATTTCTCCTCTATCATTTACATTGAGGTGGGGTTCAATACTGTTGAAAAGAGCTATGGCATGTGCACGAGATGCTAAAGGTGTAGCAGTCGACACAGAGTCACGCATCTTATTCTTCAAATTTTTCAATTGTTCAACAGTTTCCGATTGTAATAATACAGCACGATGTGGATCTTTGATGTGAACATTTTGATGATAATCTAATTCTTTCCTATACATTTGATTTGCAAGAGGTTGCTTTACTTGTTGCATGGCAGTCAATTGTACATATTCATCCTGAGGAATAACAATCATGCGAGAATAAGAACTCATAGTTTGTAGATAATCATGGGAGTTTTCAAAATGTCACTTCGAAATCTAAATTCTTCCGGACACTCTTGCGTAAAGTCAATGAATAAGTAACCGTGTGGTTTTTCAGTAGCTGCTTGAAAAATTTCAATTAAGGCTTTTGATCCTCTTGGTGCAACTTGTAGCGCTAAAATTTCAAATTGAATTTTATCTCGCGGATTCTTGAAAATAGTATAATAGTGTGTATTCAGGTTTCGTGTACGAGCTTCTTTTCCATCAGGAAACAAATGTTGTGTGATATAGATGATAAAGCACCTTTTATGATGTGCTGCGCGAGTAAACATATCTGTAACATCTTTTGAATTCTTACTTTCTTTTAATAAATCATCCAATACAACAACATCATTAGACTGAAGTTTATCCACTGGAATAATTCCTTCATGTCGAATAAAGTTGCGACTTTGCAATTCCTGAAACAGCGACGGTTGATAAATACCATAACACCAAATCACTCGATTGATAGGTTCCTTAAACAACTCCCTTCTTTTATCCAATAAATTCAGCGTGAAAACAGTTTTACCTGCATGAGATGGATCTGATACAGTCAGAACTTTATCACATTGAAGTCTGAAATCCATTATAATACTTTGAGATTCAACATTTGCATAATTAACGTCTAGAGCCAAAGATATTACCCAATACGTTGCCCACGATAGGAGCTAGCATCGGTAGTAACGCTGGAAGGAAACCACCCTTTTGTGTTAGAGTTTCCCTCTTTCTTTGAAAGGTGACTTTAGGATTGGAGATGAAACGCAATAACGTAGCATATCGCTTAAGTACGTGTAACTTTCGTTGTTTTGGTGCTAATTTCTTCGTCCTCAACTTTCTCACATGAGAAATAATTTCACGAATGAATTTATCGTTAGCATGTCGTATAGCATTGTATCGCTGATTTGCTTTCATTCGTCGGAGAGCTTGAATGGCTGAAGAAAACTTTGAAGACTTTTGACTTTTGCGTTTCGCCATTTTCCGTGTTAGTCTTTGCTAAAACCTGTCTTTACCACATTTGCATAGGTACTAACTATTGCGACATAAGTGACACTCGAAATGAGCAATATCACAGTGGTTACATTTGCAAAGTTGAATGCAATTACGTATGAAACAGCGTTGACAAAAAGCATGCTTACATCTCTTGAAGATGCGCTTTTCATTTCCATCCTTTCGCTTACATACATCGCAACACATAGTTTCACCGTTACTGATGTCTATAGCAAGTCTTTTTGAAGATATGAATTTGCTAGCCTTTTCTAAATAATAGACGCATGTACAGAAGGAATATACTTCGAGAGTGAGCAGACATAGCTCGAAAACCAGTTGTGCTACAATCAAGTACCACTGCATTTTCAATTTTTCTTTATGGAAAGTTGAATGTGAATATCTGAAATCGCTTCAATCACTAGACTGTTACCATGCTGGTTAAATGCGTTAAGACGTTCAGCAATTTTTATCATATGTCTTTTAAAAATTTCTTGGGGGTGATCTACCACTTCCATTGAATAAGAAGCAAAATGGAAAGAGCGACTTTCCACCTCTTCCTTTCCAAAATGACTAAACTTAATTTTCGCAACTAATCGCGCCATGATAATGCTATCAGAGAATGTATTCATTAACTCTAGAAATAGAGTGCTAGCATCATCGACCACTGCTTCGATGTCGGTCTCATCTTTATGAAAATTTATCACATAATCTTGAACAGCTCCTTTTAAACTTTGCCTATGAAAATGTAATGTTCCGCAGTCGTTTGAGAAAGACATGATTGCCCTTTATCTAACCCATCCATTGCATGAAAACAACTCTTCTCATAGTAACATTTATTGAATAACGGTAACAAGCATGCATTATAAATCAATGGTTTGAAAGAGATAAAATAGATACAGCTGGTAACTATCATACAGCGAGCAATGATAACCATACAGGACTTTGGCAGTGTTGAGGTAAGGAGGAAAGAAGCATTGGTTATGAACGTAGCTACTACAACGAACAAACAAAATAGGAACAGACAAATCCTTAAAACGTTTCGTGACTTCATGATAATGTTGATTCCCTCTACTATCCCAAGGCGGGAGCAAAATGTCATCAATGATTAGATTGGGAAATACTTTCCTCTCCTTACCAGGATTATTACAAAAGATGCGTATAACATTGAAAGCAGCTAACCATCGTTTAAATTCAATAAGAAGAGCACTGTCACAAGCAAAGCCATAGTCTTGCAAATATTTCAGATTAAGTCCATGAATGTGTTTTCTCGCCCATTGATCAACATTGGGATCGCAGTTGGCATGTTGATGATAGACACTAACAATCTGATATGTCCAATTGTTCATAGCAATAGCACTGAGCTCCTGTACAGGTTCACCCTCACAATCCATAAAAATGATGATAGAAGCCTAAAACGGAAATCTACACATCTAAGGAAACGTTCTATAACATATTACAAAATGAAGAATTACATCGATGCTTTTCACGACAAAATACACAAATGATATCATGGCAACGAAGAAGTAAAATGTATCTAATAAGACCACGTCTACGACACTCAAAGCACATAAGCGAATTGTCATAGGGTAGAGTTAGGAAAGGGCTAGTAATTCTCCTTCTTTGATTTGCGTTTTGATGCAGCATTCTTCTCCGACTTGCGCTTCGTACCACTGCTGTTAAGGATTTGATCAATTATGTCATCCACGTTGGGTGGTTTTGGAATATATAGGATGGATTCCATATGCATGGAGAGAGAGGCTATTTTGTTATCCTTGTGCCGACCATAATATAGCCCATTCACTTTGAAAAGGATATCCCAAGTACCTTCTCCGAGCTCGTCGCATGTGATGGATGTTGAATGATCTCCCTCCTTTTTATAGTAAGTACACCAATGTGATACCGGTAGGCAAATTTGATTACCATCCCAAATCTTTCTATAGGGAGTATCCTTGTCATCTCTCGCCTTCCACTCTTGAGCAAGAGGAGTAGGAATGTCCATATTTAATGTCACGTACTCCTCAATATTATCAAGTTGGCGGCGAATGTACGGACTCACGGGGATCAGTATGTAGTCCCCATACTGATTGCGCATTATCTTGACATCCGTGGAAGGGAGCATTCCCGTTTGGAGTACTACGCTATGATCGTCATAACGCAAGACTTGTTTAAATTTACGCTGTAGCGGTGTAGGATTATGTACCTTGGTTGTTTCTTCCACTGGCCTCAGTTGTAGATGATCTGATCGTAGCAAACCTTGTAACGTTTGACCGCCATTTTGTCCTACTAGTGCAGCAGATGGAGTAGATGCCTCGAAATGAAAAAGATTGTATTAAGTTTACGTTCAAGGGAGGAGAGGGAGGGAAGTAGCGACTTACCATTTTAGTTGGATAATAGAATAGAGAGAGAGAGAAAATGTTCGTCCGTCACTCGTGTGATTCAACGATGGAATGATTCTTACTGTGGAAGGCTCGCTATTTATATAGAAATGCTTGATTCTCATTGGATGATGATCCTCATTGGACAATAACATCAAGCTGATTCCAAATCTGGCCTCCGTTTACCAATCCGAGCCTTCATTCGTCCGCTGGAGCTGTTTCTTGGGAAATTCTAACTCTGTCGTTTTTTCGCCAATCTCCCAAATCTTAAATGGCGTCTCACATCTAAACGAAGACAGATATGAACAAGCCGTTTCTTTCAGTGAATTTGTCTCACTCCTAGCTTTCAAACGAGCTATTGCACGAATTTCTACGATCACTAGAAGCAAAATTGGAAGATCGGTGCCGGGGGGGGGGGGACGTCAGCGAAAATTTTTTCTCTCCGATTGACTTGAAACTCACCATGTTGATAGAGAATTTGACGCTGATTCCAAATCTGAAATCCGTTTTCCCATCCGATGCTTCGTTTTGGCGCTACAGCCCAAAACCAACCCACATTTGCCGGTAGCTCTGTCGTTTTTCCGAAAAATGTTGAAAATTTTTTCTCGCCGATTGAGATGGAAATCACACCACAGATGCAGAATTTGACGCTGAGTCCAAAAATCACATTTGTAAAGTCCTCCGAGCACTGCTTCCACTCGAAACATCCCATTTTCACCCCAAAATTCATGTTCACGAACATTAGCACCAAGTCAAAACCTGGCGGTCGCCCAAGTCCACCACGACACTCTGTCGTTTATCGAAGGGAGGGGGGGACGTCAGCGACCATTTTTCGACGGCGGCCATCTTGCGCGATCCAGTGGTGTAGATTTACTTAATACTAACAATAACTTGTTAATGAATCAATATTATTACTTTTCATAGCCTAAATCCGCTATACAATGTACCAGTATCATGCAATCATTAATAAAATGCAGAAGTAGCCATTTCTTAAAGCTGAATGTTGCACTAACATCCGCTCGTTATAAGTGCATTTCAGACTTGACATGCGTGCAAATGCAGAAGTTTGGCTTATCATCTCTCTGACTTCGCAATGTGAAGCCATCGCCTAGTTTTTGAAATATGAGTAGCTCTTTAGTTTCTCGATACTGCATTCCACTTTAGAAAGAATTAATTGAGAAATGCAAGCGTTTGCCCGTGTATTTAGCCATTCAAACTGCAGCACAGCGAGTATTTTTTTAATGTGACGAAGTTGCCATTTGTGTTCTGACACCTAAACGAACATTCTATATTGTATTGATTAAAATTTAAGATGTTGCTTTTAAATTGATTCAGCTTTGTCAGCTTCGGTTAATGTGATTCAAATTTTGTCGAGAAATAAGAGTTTGGTGGCAGAATTGTCTATTCATAGAGGCTTTTGACATCATCTTTTTCATTGCACCTATCTGCTTTTTATGCTTGAGAATAGAAAACTTTATAAACAATAAAAGCTCCATAACTCACAGATTATCTCACAGATTTAGGGTGTACGATAATTGTGCATCTACAGATACCTTGCTTTGATCTATACATCTACCTGCTGTCAATCTGATTTGCCTTGGTGCTTTGTACACTTATGGGAGCAATAAAATAACAGAAGGCAAGTACCTAAACAAACTATAAATAGCGATGACTTCATTGTAATTTCACTGTAAATATCTGAACTCTCAATAACAACTTTTTTTCTAATGCGTACTTTCGTGACTTCAACCTGACCGCAATCAATCTATAGCAAGCACGATCTCCTTCAGCGATCAGCACATAGTATTAAAATATCAGCCAACTGCTCTTCAGTATAAATTCCTTCGATTTGATGTGCACTTTAGCACTTCGCGTTAGCTAGCCTGACTACATAGAAAAATGTTTTTGTGTAGACAAAATTACCTCATAGGATCATTTTTGTTGATTATGTATCAGCCAAAAATGAATGTGATGAAGAATTGATAGATGCATACGGCATGTTGAAAGATATAGTCCTACTAATATATACTACTAAGGTATATATATATATATATATATATATATATATATATATATATATATATAGGCCTATATATACTAATATATACTAAGGTTAATTGCTTAATTGAAATAGGTAAAATGTAATCAGTTTGTTACCGCAACCGCCATAATTCTCACGCCATGCGGCTCTGTTGCTATTTATTCAACCCCGTTCTGCTGTAGGAATCCGCGTTCGTGACACAAGCACGACCATCGTATTTCGTGTCATGTTGAGCATGGTCATGTTTTGCATTAGAGTCGTTTTTCATTTTCAGTTAATGTTGCAAAATCGGATAAATGTCACAGCCTTTCGCCACACACCTTGAACATGTGATGCAAATCGAATTATTTCGTTGCATTTTCTTCAATGTGTTGTAGTCTCCTGCATCTTCCTCTGTGCACTGCATTAAATTATATGTTCTAGATGAATTACTCAAAATAAGTTTGGCACGCAGTTTAAACTGATGCTTTCAACTTCGTGTTCATGCACTGCCGTGTTATAAAGGAATGCAGTTCTGCTCTTGCTTGCCTTTCGGCTGAAATACTTAGCGTTGTGATGAGGGCAAATTTTTGACGACTGCAGACCACGAATCATTCGTACAACATTGCATATCATTGTGTTCTTCCAAGCATGTCTTATCTCTCACCTCGTCCTGAAATGGCTTGACCAATTCAATCCTATAAAACTGTGTTTGTTGAACATTTAACTAATCAAATTCAATTTCACAGAAATTGTTTAAATATCTACCTTCTCTCAGGAATAAACTCCACGATGATTGGTTGCGACACACATTACAATCGGCCATTTGGAAATACTTTCATTTCATTCATATCGAAGACAACTGCAATGGTTTTCGGGAATAGCAAATATCAATCATTTTCATTTTATCCGTTCAATAATGAACAAATGACTTCAGATAAAGAAGAGAAGAAATCGTTGGTGAAATTGATTGCAACGGTGGTTGCATATCTTCTAATATTTGCAGTGTTTGGCTTTCATTTTGGAACTATAATTTTCGAATACTCAACAAGGAAATATGTCGATACAGCGACGTACCAAAGAATTGAGACCTACCCTCCTGATGTTGCAATCTGTCGACCAGTGAGATACAAATTCTATGCTTTGGAACTCGTCGCCAATCGATTGATGTTCACAACTTTGGCCGTAAATAAAAATGGAAAATTGCAGCGGACATTCTCTGAGAAAAGTGTGATCACAAACAAGACATTGGACAGCAGATACGTGAAATACACTAAAATGTTGGGTCTATCACCAGCTTACTCTCAATTCATTCCCAATTTGGATCTAGTTCTCGTGAGATGTCAAGCATTGGGACTTCCATGTGATTCCACAGACTTTTCCTGGAATAATCAATTGGATTCGACATCTCATCGATGTTTCATTTTCAAAACAAGCAAATTTCTTCAGAAAAATTCCATGCATAAGACAACCATCGAAACAAGTGATAATTTGATCAGTCTTGTCCTCGACTGGAATTGGAAAGATAAAGTAAGCGCTAGGAACTGGACTGCCAATAAACCTTTCTATTATCCAACATCACCAGAGTCTCAACATGTCAAAATTGTTCTCCTTGAGCCGAATACTGCTCCAGACTCAATGATAGTTCAGCCAGGAAGTGGAACTTTGTTTGCTGTTGACTTGACATCAAGAGGGAAGTTACTTGATATCTTCTTTGACATGACCGTATATAACGAGTTGTACTGTAAATCTAACGGACCAAATTTATCCATACACGAATTGGTAGCTAACAAGACCGTTACTTACTCCTACACCAGAAATCTGTGTAAACGTCTGGATAAACAACGATATATACTGAATACATGCGGTTGCACAGCTGCCCAGTTGCCTCTTCCTGCTGACCTTGCAAATGCAACGAAATGCTCAGAGATTCCCAAAGGATTCCGCAGAGGATGGAGAGTCATGGTTAACAAGGCAACCTCTCAAGTCGATATCTATGAATCAAGGAAAAAGCTGCTAGCCTCATACAATGCAAGTAGCTATTACTTTGCAAGCCGAAGATGCAGTCAGCGGATGATGACTTCGAGATCTTCAAGCCCTCAGCAATGTGTCAGATCTTGTAGACGAGCTACTAATACCGCCATGTCCTACCAAGTTGCTAATTTAGACTCAGATCTGATTTATCAAGGGTTCAATAGTAACTCTGTTGTATCTCGAAATGAAGCCAGCAAAATGTTTGCTATTCGAATTCAACCATTGAATTGGCATATCAAAATTTTCAACCAAGAGGAGGTTTATCCTCTGGCCAAATTATTCTCGGATTTTGGTGGACTGATCGGTTTGTACTTGGGGGTATCTGTTGTGTCGTTTGTTCAAGCTATTGCTTTAATTCATAAGACTCGTCTGAATAGACGTGATAGAGTGAAAAGTAGTAAAAGCGATATTGAATCCGGTGACATAAAAGGAGATCGCTTTTAAATTTCCTTTGGTGACTAACCGACACAAACGTCGCTGCCTGTCTTGAATAATTGTTGTGTCACATCAACAAGAGTTAATCAGAATGGAAAATGTGCATTTACACAACTTATATATTTATATTCATAAAACTGTTGTAAAGTTGAACCCTATATTTATTAATTATTTTTTCACTTTTCTTTGATGTCTCTAAATAGTTTATTAGTGTCAACCTCTTATTTGTTTTCTACAATACTTGTTAGTCTATGCATGCTGATCAGTTGACTTTTTGGAATACAGCATCTGTGCCGTTGCTTAGCTGTGTTGAAGGATTTTCTTATGGATGCTGCTGTTCGCTAACGATGTTCGAAAGCTGAGCAAAACATTCGGACGTCTTGAAGTAGACAAACTAGATAATTCATCAAAATGTGCAGTTTTCATAAATCAATTGCGCTCTCGTCGAAAATGCAGATAAGCATGCTTTCTTTCACATGCATTTCCATTATAGAGGATATATGAACTTACTAGATTAATGCAAATGCTTTTACTTGTGAACACAAGCCTACATGTATATATGACCGTGCTTGTCTCGAAGGGAAGAGGTTGAACACTGCAAACTACATCAGCCAAAATAACTGCCTCAAAGTCCACCAATGTAATCTACAAACTGCATCCTAAAAATAATCTTTCAATATCTTTAAAGATTTGTCAATCTTTATAGAAAATAATGATATTAGTTATCAGTGGTATTCGAAACCTAATCACTCGGATATTACGTTGAAAAAAGACAGCTGGGTCCCCCGACATGTCAAAGACAATTTTGTTAGAAGCACGGAACAACGTATAGAGAATCGGTGCTCCAATCCCGAATTAAAGAAGAAATCTTCAAAAAAAAGATGCAGAATCGACTCTGCGACAACGGATTCGATCAGCGTGATTTTAATTCAAAAAAAGAAAAGAACTAAGCTGACTAGAAAGAAAACGAAAAATGACGAGATCAAAGTAAAAATGACTGTTGATTACATAAGCGATAGCTGTAACAGAAAAATTAATTCCCTTATTAATAAGTATGATCTACGGGCAACCTTAGTTAGCAAACCTAACAAAACTTTGAGTCAATACCTGAATAATAATAGGTCTCGTAAGCATAAAAATTGTGACTTATGCAATAGCCTTAATGATAACTATGCGTGTGATGATCGTCACGTAGTGTATCAATTTACGTGCCAATTCTGTCAACAAGCGTACATCGGTCAAACTAGTCGTCCTTTTCTTGCCCGTCTAAAAGAACATACAAGTAGTTTAAAAGCTGGTAATAATAACAGTGCCCTTTCTGGACATGCGAAATATTTTCATCGGCGTAACATGACTATTAAAGATTTCAACCTCATGATTCTTAGCAGGACAATTCATCAATATTGAAAGCCGCATTACTGAAGCTAGGTACATTAGGACTAAGAATCCAGATCTGAACAGGAAACAAGAGCTGACCCGTGACTAAGCGATCGAATCGATTAGTATTTAAGATCCACTTCACTTTTGCACTTCCGTCACATTCTGATTTTACTGGCACTGAGGCTGTGACAGAGTCACGAAACGTCTGCCTTTGCAAATAGTTTTACCTTCTACTTTTATTTTGAATTACAAGGGGATAAAAGCAGTGGGAGAGACTTTTCACTATAAAACTGCTATTAATTATCAATATCTAGCAACGTTGCTATCAATTAACAGTTTGATATAAGTGGCATGTAACATGGAGCAGAATTGGAACCGGGACCGGTAGACCGGTTGGGTTGTGTCGGTGCAAGTCGATCGGTCGACTTGCCCGATCGAGAACCAGTCGATCCAATCGGCAGCAGTCACTGAGATCGATCGATCACATAAGAATTGCAGTGTTTACTCAATTTATCTAGGACTTGATAAACTTATTTAAAATGGCATATTTTAAGGTCGACACAAAGATTGTTTAAAAATCATCATCAATACTCAAATGTTTCGTGATCTTGTCTACTCACATGCTCACGCATCTCAAAATACATGTCTGATAAAAATATGTTAATTTATAGGAATTAAAAGTTGTATGGCGCTAGGCCTACAACTTTTATTCTTTTTTATTTAACTATTCATTTAAATTGAAATTATTCATAAGTAGGCTAGATGAAAGTGCATCCGTATCATACAGAAATAATGCTATCTAATGCAGGATAGAATACTATGCGTTAGCCCATTAAGAATGATCCACACCCTTGCTAATCAAGTGATCATCCACTGACACAGAAGTTAAGGCTAACACTAACAACTTTTTCTATACAATTACATGAGAAAAGACGTAGCCATAGAGTAAGTATATTAGGTGGAGTGGTAACTCCGCATTTATTAAATCCCCAATGTGTATACACTTTATTAAATGAACTCAAGGGAAATACAGGTGGTATTGTCACCAAATGTGAGATATGCACATGTATGCAGTTTTGAAGAAATTACAACAGGATTGACTGATCATGATTGTAATGCAGAAGGAATGATGGTATTTCACAGATTTTCATGACAGCCTTGGAGATTTAAAGTTTGCTAAATTAGCAATGAGATGGGTTCCTATTACTTTAATGCTCAAGAGTGTGTTCTTGAGCGTGATCATATCACAGGCAACCTGCCATTGGCACAGCAAAATCACATAATCAAAGACAATGATTTCATTTAACTTTGAAAGATGTAAATGATTCCACATCACTGTTCAGACTCAAGAAATAAAGCATGAATTCAGTGAATCATAAAATCATGCCGGTGAAAATTGAGTTAGAACTTGAAATTTCAGCCAAGAAAGCAGGAATAATATCGCGACTTTTTCATGAAGACTTTCATTGTAATACAATTCATGAAATTCCCTTGATCAGCTTGATTTCCGCTTAGTTAGGATGCCTATTATCAAACATTCATTCCTTTTGATGTCCAACTTGTTTAATATCACTTATATAGGAGAGTCATCTCGGTAGCATATAAATTGGCAAATTTTGACTTTTTTAAAAGTGCTTAAATACTTTTTTGGACCACGGGAACGTTATCTCCGCAAAAAACTGAATCTTTTCATATAAAAATTTTCACTGCATACAGATACTTTTTTAAGTCGACACTCTACCTATATATCCTTACTCTATGGACGTAGCTTACGGTCAATCTCATACTAGATAAACTGTTCACCACAATCCGTTATTCATTGCTTCCTTTAGAACGACTGACGCTTCAACGGCATCAGCCTTCATAGTCGATCGGTCAGCTGACAAGACTTTTCCAGCTATGGAAAAATGACGCTCACTTTCCCCACTGGCTGCCTGCATAATATCATATTTTAATAAACAATGTTTGGAATCAAATAATTTCAAAACCAATTCAGTTTTAAAAGATAACCAAATATTTAAATGAATTGATCCAATGAATACAATAGGTAGCGCATAACCGCGTAAAATATTGAAAAAACTGATTTGCTTCACAAATTTCAAAAAGGTTTCCAAGGCGCTTCAAATTACAAACCGAAGAACCTTTTGTCGCATCTGTTTGAATGACAATGTGTAAACTAATAAAAGACAATCACAAGCAACACCGGTGTCTTGCCGGTTACCGGTTGGGTTGGGTCAGACAATTCCTGACCGGTTTCAACCCTGACAGGGAGTGCTTTTAAATTGAGCTCGATGCATTTATACTTGAAGAAAAAAAATTCTGAAAATCGTTTAATCCTCTGTCTTTCAAGTGTTGCACTCCTATAGTTCATAGCAAAATTCATGACTCGCAATTCGATGAAGACTCTTGGAGAGAGACTCCCTAATAATTGAATCAATAGGATTATGTGCATGCACTGTATATTGACGAATACTGCGTTTTTTACAAGAAATAAGAACGAGAATTTTCCCAACGCTTCACTCATCATCTATTGAGCATTCTCAAGGGTATAAACAAAAATCAGTGACTGAATTACAGACATAAATTGATTACAAAGTTTGACAATGATAGGTTGAAAAATAAGCTAAATTGAAACAAGTAATTACTTACATTTACATAGCTAGCTTACATGTAAAAACAAGACATCTAATAAATTGTGCTGAATAGACTCAGGAAAAATGCAAACTAATTTTGACTAATTTCTGTGACCGCGGTTTCACAGAATCCTTCTCTCCATTCAGATTGTTGGATGAAGAAAATAAAATAAGCTCATAATATAATGTGTTATCTTAAGCGCTTTCGATGACTCTAATCATAAGATAACGTCATGATACAAAGGATTCAAAATAATCTTGCACTGAAAGTTGTAGACATTCAAATTACATAACTATGAAAAGAGATTAAGTAGGTGAAAAATATGCATACATATTAAAATCGAGACATTGGACAAAAGAAAATTAACATAGATAAGATGAAATTAAAAAAGGAACTAAGCTAAGTCCACGGCAGGAGCAAATCACTAACATAATCTTTCACGATAGATAATGAGGGCTTGAATCGTTTTAATAAAATGGCCTCAGTGATTTTGACATGTTGTACATTTCTGCAGTAAGCAGCGACAGAGAAATAGGACTCGATCTTATGTCCGTAGAATTTATTGCAGTCTCAGAGATGCTTGCATATTGAGCTGCTTTGATCTTTTGGGCCTCTCAATCTTGTTGCTGCCCACTTGGGATAGTGCTCTTTGATTCGGATACCAAGACATCTCGCTGTCCGACCAATGTACTCGTAACTGCAATTGTTTATTTTGCAACAATGCTTTAAATTGTTGAATGAAGTTTCTGCGAGAATATCATTTCATAGATTCTTAGATCGTCTTTCTTGCATTTCTCCAAGATCTTGAATCTGCGACTAAGCAAATTCTATGAACAGGTTCAAGATTTATGAAATGAAAATAGAAACTAACAAAATTTTAGTTGTGGTCAGAGTTGTAAATTAAACCAACTGAAATCAATAGGTTTCAAATGTTTCTAAACGACACTGCTTTCGGTTTTTTCCCATCACGTCATCATTTTCAAAAAACAAATTCTATTTTTATATGAATTTCAAATAATAAAATCTTGATATCACTACCCACTAACTAATTAAAGCATATATTCCAAGCGGAGAGTATGGTTTTAGGCCCACTACTCGTATAATGAAATTGACAAAAACAGTTTTAACTGATTCAATTAGTTTAGACCTACCAGAAGTTTTCGAATTCATGAAAGTTCAAGCATTTTCATAGCCTCTACTGCCGATCAGCCAATTACTAAACGGTATGCCGATTGCAAATATGTAAATGAATTAAAAAGATGCATTGGCTCACAATTTCACTATGAAATGATATAATTTGACTCGTAAAACTCAAGACTCACGCATAGAGGTCATTCAAGCAGTTTTTTCCTTTTGCACTTAAGTTCTACATCAGAGTCACGCCTGAGAATCCAACAGTAGTCACCCATCATCTGAGGGTTCCATCTCCTTTGTCAGTTTTTTCCAAAGTAAGTATATAAGGGAAGTATGGAATCAATGGTTGATTTGTGGCGACAGCTATGATATTACTTTTTCGCCAGCTCTTATAAGCAGTTTTATTTGATATCGCAATTGACAACAGAATAGTATTGAAATATTGAATGGAAGGGACTGAATAGCTATGTCAAAACTATGAAGTAGTGAAAAATTACTTAATTATCCGTAGACATCTGGAAGACAAAAACATGAGATGAAGATCCATTTCTATGGTTAAAATGCTAGATTCGATTTGGCATAGAAATTAATTGATTATTAAGGTACTTAATGAACGACTACAATCCACTCTATACGATTTAAGGGGGGGGATTTACACTTATCCCAAAAATGTGTGTTATCTTTTTATATAACCAAGCAAACCTCTTATCATACTGTAATAAATGTTTCTATTGCGTAAGTTAAAAAAAGCAATTAACCTCATGATAAATGCTGATATTTTCAAAGGATTATAAAATGTTGCTACATTATCGAAAGAGACCTGATGAATTGATCATACTTCTGATTCTTTGAAGTATAAATATTTATTGGTATCAACTGCGCTCTGAGGAATGCTCGTTCAGTCTTCGACCTTCCATGGATTGTCAAGTCCTTCAAACAATTACTTCCACCTGTTCTTGATACTTTCCTGTACGCCAGATCATATCACATATGTTCGATAGGATTAGGATCTGGTAAACTTGATGGCCGTTACTATCTTTCAATTACTTCTAGCATGATGAGACTGATCAGCCAATGATGAGCTCTGTTTTATGAAAGATGGAATCCGACGGTCTGCTGACGATGCATAGAAAAAATACTCGGGTATTAACGTAAGTATTCACGTTTTTCTAATTTTACGAAAGATTTCAGAATTTGTAGCTCACTAAGATCATAAAGTCAGATCACTCCCAGAACATCTATTGAACTAGCTTCCTATACTTTGTATGCCCTATCTGGAGTTCTCAGTTTTCATTCGCTCATGCGTTCTTAGGGACTTGAATCCGCCTGTCATTCCTCAATCTCCGAAATTTTCTCTCGTTCGCAAATATCACCTTCCTCCAAATTTCTCTCCACGCGCAATTTTTCGCAACCAATCTTTCTCTTGTTCTCGCAACGAATGGTCTCCGTTTCCTCATACCGGCCTAACATTGTGCAGACTGTAGTAGACCGCTGCAGAAGACAATCGCTCATTCCAGATCATTAGTAACTCTACTGCGGATAAAGTTTTGATATTCGGAAGATAGAGCCTAAGCAGTCGGCGGTTGCTGTGTGCGTTGGATTTCTTTACTATCAGTAGAGCATTTTTTATTCACTAAATATCACTTTGCGTATCGCTCTCTCTACCCTAAAATTATTCGTTTGCCAAAAGTGAGATGTTAAACAAATTCTGATATTGACATCCTCATTACTGAAAAGCCAAAAGCCTTTACTATAAGCCATCTTTTCTTTAGTTTCCATCATTTTCTCTTTCAATTTTATTTCTCATTTGTACTGTCTTCATTATTTGATCGTGTAAGCATGCTTGAGTACAATTGGCTTCAAAATCAAAGTACATACATTCATTGATCAGTTTTAGATTTCCATTCATGAATGTATGATGGAAACATGATGGACCTTATATACTATTTTAGTCCTAATTTTTTCATTTGATTATGAAAGTATCCTATGTGAAATGTAATATTTTTTTTATTGACATCCTAACATCTAATTTTCTTCTTACATCAGAGTATTCCCTTGTATTTTCTTCTATGATCAATAGCAGTATTTGATTATCCATGTTGAGATAAAGAATTATGAAGAAATAGTCAAATTCTGAAATGTTGTCACTAAATTATTGATGTATCACGTAAATGACTATTTTTGTTAGTGATGAAAATAATGAAAAATGATGAATGACGCTCCAGCCTTAAGCTGCAGATACTTTGTATTAATTGCATTCGAGTATATTAAGCAATTAATACAATAGTTCCTCGGCTTCCGGCAAATCACTGAAAAGTAAAATCATATTCACAACAGAAAAAGGAAAGCAACACAAAACATTCAGATGCAGATGAAAGCATTTGGGACGCAGCTTTGATTTCATCGGTTGGAACATCATAGGATGCATCAATTCACAAAAGGCCTTCAACCGAAATTTGTATTATAAAGCTATATAGAATAGACCACAAAACGTTTCACTTTTGATTTGATCACTTGTGCCAATTAAATTTCGAGTGCTGCTCATTCAAGTTTATGTCTAGACGTTGCGAATAATTATCAATTAATTGCACCGTACATGTTCATCTGACATCGGTATTAAGCATTTCAAAGTGCAGTATAGACTACAGAATACTGATTGCCTCATACTGCTTTACGATGTTGACAAAAATGCACATACATAGGGCTGATCAAAAGTAACTTCCTAATGCAATATTTCAATTATATTTCAATACTCCAAGAAAGTAATAGACATGAATAGCATTTTTTCATGACGGAAATTTACTGGGCATTTAAGTTCATGACAAATTATTTTTGGCAGCAAAATCTCTCAGAATTTTTATTATTTCGCTATGAATACCCCGCTGTTGCTCCTCTTGCGAATATGTAGGCTATCTTTATTTTAACAAATTATATTTCACCTACAGGCCTACTAATAATTGCTTCAGCATGACTTCTAAAATTTTCGGTGCGAGCAGGTGAATGCAGCGCACACCCATAAAAAATCATTGTTTTTATGTAGCTAATATCATAAAATAAACGTAGCGTAGTTATTTTGGACATTTTCAAATCATAATAAATATAAATTTCGGTTGAAGAAACAGCTTTTCTAAATTGATTAAAATTTGATTATTAAGCTTCTGTTAAAGGCTTAAATAAAAAATATTGCAATAAATGTGTCAGACTCATCACAATACAAGTTTGTAGGTATTCGATTCATCTAACGGCCGATACAGTGCAACCGATTGTGATGTAATCAACTAGATCTGTTGTAAGTCATCACTACCACAAATTGGTTGCCCACCACTGACATAGGTCATCATGTCATAGTGGCTATCATTGAGCAAATAAACAGATTTCTTACCAACAATGACTGATTCGCCCTAGTTTACCGTATGTCAAAAAAGCTTCAACCGAATAACTAAGCAAAGGAATCAATGCCCGCTTTAACATTTTGAATATACCTACTCCTAGAGATTAAACAAGTGCATCAATTTGTACCTTCTAATGTGCCTACCACTGCTCTCAAACATGTTGATTTCACATCAAATCAAAAACTGTTCAATTACTGAAGAATAAAGATGATCATGTGGAAATCGCGGACGAGCAGCGACTACGAATTGCCAAGAAGACAGATTCAGTATATCATTACATGTATATGCTAAAAAAATTGATACTATGAAACTTTGGCAACGTGTTCAGTAGACAAACACTTCTAAGAATCAATTGCCTAATTCTAACGATGAATGCCTAAACAAATTATGCAGAATATTTGAAGTGATCATGCAAAAATATAACCGCTCAGCAAGGACAGTTACCATTTCGACGAATTGTTGGGTCTGAAAACCTCACTGTAGAGTCATGACTGCTGGTACCCACTTTTACGTGGGAATAACTCGGCCTCAGTTGTCTGGCTATTTACACGCAACATTGCGTGCGAATAATCTCACGTCTTTTGATATCGGATCAAATCAAGCCTTGTTAGCAACTAAAAATTAATTTTAATTTTGCTAATTGAATGAAAGAACCGCTAATTTTATTTTTTTGAAAGTACTCTCACAAAAAGACTCTCAGCCTCCACTACTCTTTCTCTAATAGGCCTACTAAAATTGTTATTTAACGGTGTTCGTTATTAAACATAGTAACTTGGAAGCTTTTCGTATAACATTCATGATGCGGTAAACTGGGTTGAATCGGATCAGCAGTGCGAAATTGACCTTGTTGCCCAGTCAAAATGGTCATGGAGGAAACTACAGTCCGTTTCATAAATAGTGGATCATCCTAAAATTTGACTAAATAAAACATAAGTATGATACAGAAAGCATTTTTCATGTTATTTCATGTCCCTAATATATTTAAATGTCCTTATATAATCTGATAAGCTATGATACAGTAACGGTTCTTAAGAAGCTAATATTTTGTGGCCCTACCCTTATTGTCAATGACATTACCAATTCGTCTAGGCATTGATTCGATGATATCGTTGATTTTTGACTGATCTAACTTTCTCCACTCTCTTTTTAACAGTGACGTAAGTTGTGATACGCCATCTGTAGGTAGCAGTGAACGACGAACGTTACGTTTTAGAATACTCCATGCGTTTTCTATGGGATTCAGATCAGGAGAACGAGCTGGCCAAGATAATGTCCTAAGCCCTAATTGAGACTTGCATAAGTTGACTCTACTACTCCTGTGACACGTAGCATTATCATCCATAAATAACCAAGTCGATGGATTTCGTCAGTGACAATGACTCTTTGCCGTCTGAGACGTCTTTCTGTATGCTGATCTGATAATTCGATGTGAGAGGGCCTCTTACAGCTCTTGAAATTCGACTCAATAAGTCTTCTACGAATAGTGGATTTTAGAAATAGACGAGACTAGTGCGGCCATCTCAGTTAACGAGAGACTTGGATCAATTTTAACAAATCTCAAAATTAGGCGGTCTCTACGTTTGGATGTTCTGCGTGGACGGCCAGAGCCCTGTTTACGACAGAGTCGAAAATCATCATTATGCCATCGATGCACATTTGTGTAAGGGACATTTAGTCGCTTGCTTGTAGCTCGCAAAGAAAATCCTAGTTCTAGCAAGGCTGACACTTTGCCTTTTGTGAATGAGATCTCATTATTCATTTGTGCTTTGTATTGTTTTCAACCGGTAAGAGATAGATTTCTAGCTGAAAGCGATCAGGAGTGCTGCCAACACCACCGCAACGAAGTCAGGAAACTATGGAACATGAAGTCCAGTTAATCACATGCAGCAGTTACATTATTGTTGATGAATAATGGTGCTATACTGGCTCTGATTGACCGATTTTCTATATTTTTGTTTTGCTTGATAGCTTTTGGCTTGTAGAACAACATATTACATAACAAAGGAAACAAATGTGATTTTATAAGAGTGAGGTATGATTTTGTGTAACATTGCTAAATGAAGATCAAATTATCTACTACTTTTTTATCTATAACAGGAAAACAACTCAATATTCATGCCTGAAATTTCCGACAATGATATTAGTAAGGACAACTGACATATCTTCCAAATTTCAGAGAAATTCGTTCAAGTTTGGCGGAGTTAGACAAAGTTGAAGTTAAGGCGATGTTTAAGGGTGATCCATTTTTTATGAAACAATCTGTTGCACCTTATACAGATTGTTTCATAAAAAATGGATCACCCTTAAACATCGCCTTAACTTCAACTTTGTCTAACTCCGCCAAACTTGAACGAATTTCTCTGAAATTTCGAAGATATGTCAGTTGTCCTTACTAATATCATTGTTGGAAATTTCAAGCATGAATATTGAGTTGTTTTCCTGTTATAGATAAAAAAATTAGTAGATAATTTGATCTTCATTTAGCAATGTTACACAAAATCATACCTCACTCTTATAAAATTACATTTGTTTCCTTTGTTATGTAATATGTTGTTCTACAAGCCAAAAGCTATCAAGCAAAACAAAAATAAAGAAAATCGGTCAATCAGAGCCAGTATAGCACCATTATTCATCAACAATAATGTAACTGCTACATGTGATTAACTGGACTTCATGTTCCATAGCTTCCTGACTTCGTTGCGGTGGTGTTGGCAGCACTCCTGATTGCTTTCAGCTAGAAATCTATCTCTTACCGGTTGAAAACAATACAAAGCACAAATGAACAACTTGGTGATCCATCGACTTGGTTATTTACGGATGATAATGCTACGTGTCACAGGAGTAGTAGAGTCAACTTATGCAAGTCTCAATTAGGGCTTAGGACATTATCTTGGCCAGCTCGTTCTCCTGATCTGAATCCCATAGAAAACGCATGGAGTATTCTAAAACGTAACGTTCGTCGTTCACTGCTACCTACAGATGGCGTATCACAACTTACGTCACTGTTAAAAAGAGAGTGGAGAAAGTTAGATCAGTCAAAAATCAACGATATCATCGAATCAATGCCTAGACGAATTGGTAATGTCATTGACAATAAGGGTAGGGCCACAAAATATTAGCTTCTTAAGAACCGTTACTGTATCATAGCTTATCAGATTATATAAGGACATTTAAATATATTAGGGACATGAAATAACATGAAAAATGCTTTCTGTATCATACTTATGTTTTATTTAGTCAAATTTTAGGATGATCCACTTTTTATGAAACGGACTGTATATACACTTATCGTCTTTACACATAGTTTCATTATATGCCAAAAAATTTGACCGACTTACTGATCCAGTTGATTGTGTCAAACTTTTTTTTACAAGATCGACCATTAGACAGAGTGTTTTTCAACCTTGAACATCATCATGAACGAGGTTGTGTGGACTATGTAGTTAACCATCACTTGAGTTGCCACTTAAGAATTATATTTGCTTTTACTAAATGAAATGTATAACCGTGGATGGGTGATATCAACTGCATCAGATGTAATGACTATACTCGTGTTGCAAAACTTTGAGTTGATCCAATTAACTATCATTAACATCAACTTACCAGACGCCATTTCACGCACAAATCATAATGATTCCCTGAGCAGCAAAATTTAGAACATAATGCGCCTTGTGAACAGTCACAGTAGCGACTGTCTGTCTGCTTCCTTAGTTAATAAAGCAATCAGACAGCGAATAGGCATGACGTCACAACAGTGAAAACGTAGAGTGATTTGTGTGGGAACATCTCGCTCAATTATCATGAAGATGGTGGAATTTCCGGCAACTGGTGCACTCAATGTATGAACACAGATATCAGTAAAATAAGAGCATGACGGGCTGTTTCAGGACAAGCGCAAGAGTCACGTGCGTCAACCACGCGGAGTTGATCTTCACTGGCAGATGAAACGTTAAAGAACCATCCAAAGCACAAAAATGTTGCTAAAATAGCGAGAAAATATTCCTTTCTTCTCATTCCAGGAAATATTTGTATTAGATGCATCTTCAATATGTAGATAAACAATATCTGAGAGCCAAATGACACAATTTCTCCACTGTTTCATCTATAAAGCCATATTATTCAGAAATGACACGTTCAACATCAAAATTGATTTGAAAAATGAATAAAGCAGTAAATTTTATGTAGGAATCACTAGAAAAATGAAGTTGTCACCAAATATTTTAGCCACATCGACTTCTTGAAATTGATGAATATAAATATCTGAAAATTATCTTGGCGAAAAAAGATGGCGGATTTGTCGCCACTAAAAATACATTAGAGTAATGGGGAGTTTCCACACTTGATATATTGTCAGTTTTTTCCATTTCGCTACTTTGTTGATGGATTCTTCCTCAGCGCTAATCTGAAACTGATCCTACGTTTTCAAGGGTAAGTGACTACGAAGAAATGAATCTTCAGAGACATGCGTGCTCCAATTGTTTGGCGTGCAGAAAGCAATTCTTCCAAGCAAAGTGATTCTATCTGACTTAACGATCACTTTTATTTGTACCAAGAAAATTGACACAAATACTGTGAAACCACGGAGATGGATTCATCTGTCGCTGTTACTGTAGAGATGGCGCAATTCCATCTTCTGCCCCTCGGAACTAGTTCTTGGCGTGACCATCAGTAGTAAAAAATGTCATCTCTAGACCAAACAACGCAGACAAAGCAATATGTCAATGAAACGCATTCCAAGCACGTCGTTCATCTTGCAATGATAGAGGATTCTTGAAACACTTCATCATTTAGTAAATTTTCGAATTCCTTGGCCTACTTAAATCCCTTTCTTTAATTGACTCAATTTTGGAAGCTTTTTTTATGATGCGAAGAGAAGGCTGACTTTCTTTGTTCATTGCTTTCACAAAATTTTTTGATCAAGCCCAATTTGATACGCTGGAGAGGATATGATTTTAGGGAATCAATCAATGGAATTAAACTGACATTTTGTAGACCAGGAACGTAAGCATGAAGGAAAAATCTGCTCCTTTATATTATAATGGCTTTTCTTTTCACGACTGTCCCATCCCGATTAACCAAATTCAATGGCACTCTATGGTATTCTATGACACGCAATGGGAATGCCATAGCACACCTCAACGTTCAATCGAACTCTATTGGATCCAATTGCACTGGAAGTGGGAAAATATGAGTGCCATAGAAGCTATCCAAAAGAAGCAAACGCGCAGCGACAGTTTTGACTCCGTAATCTGACTTCGTCCAATGATATTGCAACATTTGCATTCTCAGTATAATTTCAGATGTCTTTGGCATGTGCAACAGTCATTGTTAATCACATCCTTTGGTCGTGTATCAGTGTCTCGTATTTTTGTGAAAATCCGTCGCTTGTTGAACTAATCATCTTATCCGGTTTGTCTCAACCATCACACCAATGGAGTAAGTTCAATTGAAACAAATTTATCATTTGTATAGTCCATCAGTCAAATCATCAAGTCCTCATTGTTCCAGCAATTAATTCACGCACTGTTTTATTGAATTATGCAATTATTTAGATTATTCGAGGTAGGAACTAGAACTACTGTATTATAAGATTTATGTAGACAGTCTTATCTATTCCTCGTTCAATTGTCATACGTGCAAAGTAGCCAGTTCAACAATACGTCCAAGTGCTATGCGATGTGTGTTATCATAGCTTAAAAATTATTGTAAATTTGAATATTTTAATTGGATTTAATTATTCAGGATAATAATTAAAAAATCGTAGACTTTTCTCAACGAAGACCTACGCATACATTTATGCTATAATTCTTGAAGATACGCTGTAATCACTTAAATGATGCAGCAGTTAGTTGCATCGAAATTATAACAATTTTTCGTATTTTAGGTACCGGGTATATCTTTTGATTCCGCTTGTTTCATAGCTTTCTCACCTGCATAAGCATATTAAAGCGATTGTGCATACTGAAATGGCATAGTGTTGTAGATACTTTAGTCATTGAATTAATGAGATATCATCAATACTGTGGAAATAGCAACTAAATTAAATCCGGCGTTCTTAGCTGAACACCCTACATCCAATGTTATACGCAAAGTTTTTAAGTATACAATTTTGATTATGTTTTTAAATTTCAGTTCGGGTTAATCGGGTTCCTTCAACGAGTCTGCTGCGTCTTTTGAGAAATCCACGTTTGGTGAAATCCTCGAATCGGTGTTTTAAGCCATGAAGTAAGTTATCAAGTCCTCGGTGTTTTAACAATTTATACACTACTATCTGATTGAATTATAGTCCAATTATTTTTTGGTCTTTTAGCTATCATTTAGAAAATCGTTCTTTAGTTTCACTTTCAAACCTTAAATAGGTATTCTATCATGTTGACTCCACTGTTTCATAACTGGTTGGAAAGATACTGAAAATCAAACACAAATTTTCTTCAACCAATTAAGAAAAAATATTAAATTATTATTGTGTAACGTTTCGCTTTCTGCTTCTGCTGGTGCAATCATAAAAAATAAAGGGAACTTTTAAAATCACATTGAACGAATTGTACTAGAGTCCGATGCATGGGAGCTGCTTTCTCATGTTCCCACAGGCCGACGAATTTCTATGTTCTTTGCTGAGGTGCATAGTTGTGTATGCACACTCTAGATTTTATTGTGCGAGCCGATTCTCCAACATATGTCGATGTGCAACCTGTACATTCAATGAGACATATACAAAACTTTAGCAAACACACTGCAGATTTGTAAGACTATGTACAGTATTTACAGATAGCTATCATATATACACTCCTGTTGTGACATAGCTAGTAAAATAAGAGATAGAGGTTTATTAGGGAAACAGACATTCAATGAGGTGACAAACTACATTTGTGCCATACTCTTCTTATTTCTCTTGATTTCTCTTCATTGCTATTTGGCAATGATAACCACAACTTTTCTCTTTCACCTCTTTCTCACTGGATATACTCACTTGCTTCATGGCATGTCTGATAACTTTCTTTGGATAGTCGCTCTTGCATTGCTGTTTGGAATTTGTGTTATATTCATGTCATTATCCTTCAAAGCATCATTTTTCACATTTCTTGAAGCTCACCTAAATTCAATTTTCAATGGATTGACGAGGATATATAAAAAATGGCATTAGTGTATATATGATAGCTATCTGTAAATACTGTACGCAGTCTTACAAATCTGAAGTGTGAGTGCTAAAGTTTTGCATATGTCTCATTGAATGTACAGGTTGCACATCGTCATATGTTGGAGAATCGGCTCGCACAATAAGATCTAGAGTGTGAGTTCACGCGACTGTCCCTATATCACATGTCTATCAACTGCTAATTGCAAACAGTGCCAATCCTTCTATGAAAGTGATTCAATGGTCAACTATGCACCTCAGCAAAGAACATAGAAATTCGTCGGCCTGTGGGAACAAGAGAAAGCAGCTCCCATGCATCAGACTCTAGTACAATTCGTTCAATGTGATTTTAAAGTTCCCTTTATTTTTATGATTGTACCAGCAGAAGCAGAAAGCGAAACGTTACACAGAATAATAATTTAATATTTTTTCTTAATTGGTTGAAGAAAATTTGTGTTTCATTTTTCATTATTCAATGCTAGCGATTATAACTAAGTGTTATTACACTTTATCAGGGTTGTACTACAATAGTGCTACACTTGTTTATTACATTCGTGATGCACCGTGCGCAATATTCTGCGTAATAATGTGTTATAATGCTGTTCTTCTTGAAAATTAAGTAACCATAATAAGTGTACCACGGCACTCTAGCACGAAAAATTAACACACACATACGCAAGCATAATCGTAAAAGAAAATAATTCTCTGGAAGTCGTCATTAATATTCAATTCGGTTGCTTTTAAACTCATACTTCAAATTATACGTTAGAATATTAAAGTCTAAACCAAAAATTGAATGGACCAAGATGCACTGTAAAATTTCCTTTACTCTATATATAGATTGACGATGTTTCCCAAATACATGTGGTAATAACTTTAGATAGTCTAGGTAGCAAGGATTCCATTCCAATACGTTTCCATTAGTCACTCAGCTTTGTAGCCGCTGCACAACTTACCCGTTTGTCTGTAACGCCTACCTTGTATGATTCATTCATTACGCTAGGTACATGGGCAGCATGTAACCAATACATTGTCTGACCCCTATGTGCATGCAATCTTAGTACGTCTTGAAATAGAACAGTGAAACACATGTTTACATTATGGATTATTTCCTCGAAACTTTGCAGATCTGCCTGCCAGATTCATCAAATATAAGCTAATCATCTCAACATGCAGTCTGACTAAATGGACTTCGGGTTTTAGTCATTGTTCCATTATGCATTTCCTGTTCAAAATCCCGCTGGGCGCACAGATGTGGACGTCACTCGACAAGTGTTCATCATATTTCAAGCGATTATCTTCAGTGATTATCTATTAATTTTCATCCACTGCATAATTTGCATTCTTGCTTTTGCTAATAATCCTTGTAAAGCGCAAAGAGAAATATAAAAACCGCTGATTGTGGCAACTGATTGCGGACCTTTTCTTCTCTCTTATGCAGGTCTGTTATATCGCGGAAGTTGATAACATTTATCGCTACTTGACAAGTAAATCAGTTAAATAAATTAACTATTGGTTGTTGAAATTTTAGACGGCCGCCCTAAATAAAGGAGTGTAAATTCCGACATTTAGTTGTTCTGATAGATCAAGCAGCGTTTTACATGTGTGATAAAAAAATGACGCTTTGCATCTAAGAATTTTTAAATGATAAAAAAGATAAAATATTTTATTTGAAATTCTCTCAGAAGGGAGGAAATAATTACGAGAAAGTATTCATCTTTCGAATATAGTAAAAGTCACACTAGTAATGAGCGAAAGCTAATCGAGCTTTCCACCTTCCTTCAGATTTTCATAATCATGAAATGAATCAAATTGAGGAGGCATTTACACGTGTCACCGAAAGATAAAAATGAAGAAGTTAACAGGTAAGATAAGAACAGAGCGCGCCGACACAGGGGGATTGGCAGTCAGGAGGCAATTGACATTCATGATAAAACATTCAAACATCGCGAACAACGAGATTAGAAAATTGGTATTTATTTATATTGGTGAGACCGGAATTGAAATTAGCAGCATTGTCGGGAATCGGGATGCAATCTTGTAATAGAAGATGTTAAAAATTTCCTACTGTGGAGGTCATTGCAGGAATACCACATGATGGATAATGATATAAAACACATCAAAGCAATGAATACTACGAGCTTATCTTAGCTTACAAGTTAGCACATTCGACAGATACTTCTGTCCCATGTTGTGCCTATAATCATCTTTCGGTTTTACATCATCAAATCTTATTAATTGATTAATTGAATAAGTGAAGAAATAGATCGTTAAAACGAGAGACTCTACAATTGAGACTGTGTGTCGATCGCCAGCAAATAAGTGATGCTTCCTATATTTGTCTTTATGCATGTATGTAATTAAGTATGCGTGATCCATTAATGTATTACTGAGATTAGATATGTGCTAGCCATGATTCCCCTTTTTATGTCATTCCCATGCTACAACTCCCATCAAACTGAGGTGACCGACTTTTCAAAGAAACAAAGAAGAGAATCTATCCATAAGGATGATGAGTTGCTCTCTAAATAAGCATGCATGGACCAAATGTAATGACAGAAATCTAATATCACCACCACCACATTATTTTAATTATCTATGAAGCTTGAATCCATGGTCCATGATTTTTGAAATTATTTTAATTATGTATTAAAACTAAAATTCATATTTGAATTTTAATACAAACATGATGATCACCCTAATAAGCTTAACCTCTTTCGTTTCATCTGATGCGGTTTTAGTAGGTGAAAGCATACAGTACACTGTAAACCGTTGACTGACAATTGACAGACATTTATCCTTCAAAATCTATTTTGTCGGTCATTGCTAGTTCTTGTAGGATGATTGACACTGAACACTTACAATATCTGACAAAAAGCGACAAAACGAATAGCAATGAGTTATCCCTTAAATTTTATCATGAATGTAGTTAATTAATTAAATTATGTCAAAATATATCATGGTTTTTGCCACACAATAACACAGATTGCTGAAAAGTCAAGCAATCACTAATCGAAAAAATCAATCAATATTCAACAGTTTTTGTTTAGTTGATTTGCATACAAAGTATCTGTTTCGATGTCGGTGGAGAACCTACAAATTCGTCGGATATCGCAGGATACTGGAGGTGACAATCGTCGGTTGATTTTGTCAGCAATTTTGTAGGATAATTGTCGGTCTACGGTTTACAGTGTAGGAGCATAACTCTTATCAATAATAGCAGTGCTTTTAATTCTAAAATTCTACCAGTACCGCAAGATGCTTACAAAAAGTTAGAAAAGACAATAACTTTACATGCTTGCACCTTGAATAGGCGCATACATGCATGCATGAAAACCAATATAATGTTCCATAAAGTTTCATTTTACTTACTTATTGTCAAAAGCGCGATTCGTCTGCTCTCAGTAGGTGTAACACGCAGAATGAATCAAACTGATTGAAATATGATTCCTGCTAGAATATCGATCAAGCAATGGACAGTCACTAGACAAGCAATCACGAAATTAATAAGTAGTAGCTAAAAAATATATATACAAAAAAATTACTAATAGGAGAAGATGACTTGAATTATTATATATATAAAATTACATATATAGATATTCATCGACAACTTGAATAAAAAGAAAAGACCATTGTTTGATCGATATTCTAGCAGGAATCATGTTTCAATCAGTTTGATTCATTCTGCGTGTCACACATACTGAGAGCAGACGAAACGCGGTTGTGAAATAAACAAGTAAAATGAAACTTCTGGCGATATTTTTCATCCGCAAGATGACAGCGGGGCGCAATTGCTTTTTTATGCTACAATCCTACATGAATAATATAAATCTCCAATACAAGAAACATAGCAATTTTCAAATATCCTTCAATCGCAATAATTTGCATCATTTTTTATTTAAATGAAGTTTATCTGCCTATATGCAGAACGTCTATGTTCTATCATCAACTTATCATTTATCGCATATTTATCATTTATTTCCTGTTTGTTGCAGATCAACTCCTACTACATTTCCCAATGGAAGAGAAAGAAATATGGAGAATGATTTCTGAGAAACTTTTCATCGAAGCAAGTGTTCAAAAGACTTAAAATATAGAGAAGATATTAAAAATCATTGGCTGTTTTTTGAATTAATGGCGTTTTGTGAATGATCATGAAATTAGTAAAAAAATAATGCTCCCTAGTGTGATTGATTCTCAAACTAATTTCTTTGAAATCTGGGTCGGACTTCCACCGACATGTCAAGGGGATCGAAGGTCAAAAGTGCAAATGCCTCATGCATGTTGTTGTCTTTATATTGACATTATCACAATTGCTAAACTAAACTGAGTATTCTTTGCAACCATGATCACATAAAGCGTCAGCATGTCGCGGAAAGGGTCAGACACGCTGTCGCAATAGGAGCTGCCATGAACGTTGAATTTCCCAAAATTCTATGGGACAGGATTTCCAGAAGATCGATAGGACAGGATTTCCCGAAGTTCGATAGGACAGGATTTCCCACAAGTCTATGGGACAAATTAGTCCAAGAGGCAATGGGATCAAAGTTCCCCAAAATTCAATGGGACAAAACTTTTCCACAGTGCCATAGAATAGAGTTCCATAGCAATAGCACTACGCGCTATAGGAAAATTACAATAATTCCGTAGGACGTTTCCTATAGGAGTGCCATAGATTTTGGTTAATCGGGATAAACACATGAAATATTAAAATTTTGTATATCCTGCTTGCATCCCTATCAGCAAACCAACGACTTTGAGATCGCCACAAGTGCGTCATGTGTACCCATCGTATTGAATGACATCCAGAAGAACAGACATGTTTGAATAGGGCTCCTTCAGACATATAGAATGCGATATAGGTACACGTGGATGCGTGTTTCCATCGTTAAGAAGAACATCTTTCAAGCTCAATTTGTTTGAATCGATGAAGCGGTACTAGCACTATGTTCGATTCCAAAAGAGGAGAACAATTCAGGCATATCCACACAGAAACATAGATCGTTGATCAAATAAAAAACTGACCTGATTCGAAATTTCGAAAACGAGATGACGACACATTCACAATTGGATTCAGCAATTACCACTGCCTCAGTCGGGATGCCACGAGATCAGATTTTCACTTTGACAGATACAAATCGCGAGCAAGATCATTCAAATTCAGCAATGATGTTCAGCAGAGAATGTTCAGGGATTTTAAAAAATTAATTGCAATTAATTGGATCAGTGTCCATTAATTCCGCCTGTGCTTGCCCTTAGCAGTATTCCTACAATGGAAGCATGCTACATATTCAAACACTTTGATTTGTACATTCAAATTCCATTTAGGTCTACACACTCCTTTGAAACAAACTTCCATTTGACAATTAAAAATCGCATGTCATTATACGCATGTCATATATGCTTTTAGCTTAGTTTTTCCACCACCGAGAACAATAAATTCTCTGCATTAGGGAACATATTCAGCCAGCTATTGCTTGTCGTCTTATTTGCAATTAATTGATTAATAGAAATATAATTGACTTTTGTTTACCAATAAATTACTTACAATCCATGGTCATGTTCGATTTCTAATCATCGCAATGAACGCTTATTATCAGATATGACAAAATCATCATCATCGCAATCCACTGTATCAATAGACGACTCAGGTGATATTTGCAATAAATATTTATGTTCTGGAGGATTGGGAATCGGTGTTTCCTTGTTTTGTAGAATCGGTCTTGTTGCTGATTCGATATTAGGACAAAGTATTTTGTGTATATTCTTCTTGGACATAACTTTTATTATTGTTTGGCAGAAATAGTAATCACTACTATGATTTTTCTGTTCTCGCTATACCAATGGTACGCCAAGATGAAGATGTTGGGACTTTCCATTCCATCAAACCACCCAACTAAGGTATTACAGATATAGTTACGGCAGACATGCGGAGTCTCCTACACATGTTTTGATCTGCTCGTAGACATCCGAATAGCAAAAACATGGACATTGGCTGTGAGACCGTGGAGTGTATGGACCGCAAATGTAACAAAGTTATATCAGGATTATTTTAACAACCTGTAGATGCCATGGATGTGAATCACAATTTATCGTTGAATGCGAAATTGACAGTCGAGCAGAAGTCTTAAGATGAACAATAAAGAGTGACTCATAGAATAATTGCTTCGTACTTGGAAAATGCCCTGACTAGTCATTGTGTAATAGCTGAATTGGAAAGGTCCTGTTGATGACCTCATTAAAAATAGTCAAATGCTTTGCATGCATATTTTGTAAAATTCTATTTCACGTTTTAGCTTAACACTAGAACGCCGGGACCGGTCATCCCCTCTCGAAAGCCGATACCGGTCATGCATGACCGGGCCATCAATAAACAAGGTTTATCCTATCTGAACCTGAGATATTGAATACAAACTATACGTGGGCACTCTAGGATTAATTTATACATAAAGAAAAAACAATACGTTTAGTATCAACAAACTTTATTAGCAAAAATCTGGAATAAAAAACTAAAAAACTCAACTCTGGAAAGTTCATGAGTCACCTGCACATTGACATTGATCACAGTTCAATTTGCAAACGATGATTTTCAGGCCATGCTTTCCACAGAAAGCTTTGTCACAATCATCACAAAAATTGTATGTTTTGTTTTCACACGAAGAAAAAGAACACGTGACTCGTTTTGCTTGTTTTTGACAGCCTCTTTTGACGCCTCAGCCTTGCGCTTGAGCTTTGAGCGCATCGGCTCGCACAATTGCTTTGACAACGCGTGCAAAAACTTTTTCCTTGGCACAGGAGTAACTGCCTCACAATACAGAGCATGAGCATTGATTGCTGCTTTGTTGAGCAAATCGTAAAATACACAAACAGGCCATCGGCGAGTAGCCGCTTTCGTACTGTAGATGTGGAGCATCTGATCGAGCGTATCCACACCTGTTTTTGTTTGATTGTAATCAAAAACAATCTCAGGCTTTTTCTTTTCACTTTCAACAACAATATTTGGTGAGCAGTGCAGCGTTGATAGCAACGACACCGATTTTTTTGCTTTGCACTGATAGTTCACCATGAGTACATCATCAGACTCAAAGAAATCAGATTGGAACAGATCCTTGTTTTTCGTGACCATGTCACGAGGAATGCTAAGGGAATTCGGTCTTAGCGTTCCTAAGAAGGTTGTCCTCTTTTGAATCAAATGTTTGGCTAATGGAGCTGAAGGAAAGAAGTTGTCGGCTGTTTATGATAGCCACAATTTTCAAAAGGTTCAATCAGCTCTTGACAACTTTCGATCCCATAGATTCCTGACTACCAGAAGTAGTATCCTCAGAATGATCTTTCCCCAAATATGGGATTTGGTTTACACAGTACTTTGTCTTCACATCAACCAAAAGCCACTCTTTTATTCCATTTTTATCTGGCTTCGAAGCCATGAATTGCAAAAATTTTTCAACGGTTTTTTGATGGCAACAATTGCCCATCGACAGTCAAAAAGGGTTGATAAACGTGCTTACTGTTCTCAACGAACTCCACGTAAAGCTCACGAATGTGTGTGAAAACATCATCCACAATCCTGCTACAACGTGTACTCTTCTTATCAAAACGTAAATTTGTCATGATATCCACAAACCTATCCCTAGACATGGTTTCACGAAAAAAACTGACACCATACTCACAGGAAAAAGGTCATGCACATCAGCTTTGTTCAGAAAAAGTACACCTCTCAGGTACAGCAGACCAATAAAACTTTCCAGCTCGTCCAGAGTCATGGAGAAGCTCTCGTCACTCTCCTTACCTTTTTCAATAGTGCAATCCATTATGAGCTTCATCATTCTAGGCGTGAATAGAAGCCTCCATGCACTAATTTCAGAGTCAATCTTGCCTTTTGCAAATGGTTTGATACCTGGGTACTTGGAAAATAGGTTTCGTGAAGGAGGTCTACCCGATCCCGATGAGTTGACTTCAGCTCTTGTCCACGTTGTACCATCTTTGGAGGTGTAGGTTGCAGAAGTGGCATTCGATTCTTCATCGTCAGCAGACTCAGATTCGTCCTGGCTGCTTTCTCCAGAGACAAATAGACTTGTATTTACAGGAACTTCATCGGACTCCACAAGTTGCTCATCCTCGGATGATACTTCAGTATTCCACAGCTGCTGTAACGCTTTACGAGCTGCCGCTCTCTTCGACATGATGAATCGAAATGCCTACTATTCTGTGTAGCGTGATCCTTCCCTAAGGCGCAAGTAGTAAGCAAGTGACAAACACTCGACCGGCGCCCCCCCCCCCTCTGGAACGGCAGAGTGTCGTGGTCGGCCGCCGTGGTGCTTCGGGTCTGAGTCCCCCCCCCTCTGGAACGACAGAGTCTGTCGTGGTGTGCCGGCCAGGTGGGTTCACAACATGTTCGCTGACTCCCCCCCCTCTGCAACGACAGAGTGTGAGACTCGGATGTGTTGGTCTCGTATGGGTTGACGTGACCGACCGCCTAGGTTGACGTGGCCGACCGCCTAGGTTGACGTGGGCGACCGTCTAGGTTGACGTGGGCGACCGTCTAGGTTGTCGTGGATGGTGAAATGGCTGCCAGATTCGGATTCAGCGTAAAATTCTGCATCGGTAGGGTGAGTTTCAAGGCAATTGGCGAGAAAAAATTTTTCTTCAAAATTTTAACAGAGTTAGAATTTGGGACGTTTTGGTGTGTAGCGCCCAAACGAAGCATCGGATGAGAAAACGGAGGCCAGATTCGGAATCTACGTGAAATTTTGGGTTAGGAAGGATGTTTCCAGCGAAATCGGAGAGAAAAAATTTTCGGCTGACGTCCCCCCCCCCTCTGGACAGCTTGCTTCGATTTTGGCTTCCAGTGGACGGATTTTGTCGTGCGATAGCTCGTTTGCAAGCTAAGAGTGAGACAAATTCAGTGAAAGAATCGGCTTGTTCCTATCTGTCTTCGTTTAGATGTGAGACGCCATTTAAGATTTTGGGACATTGGCGAAAAACGACAGAGTTAGATTTCGAATCAGCTTGATGTTATTGTCCAATGAGGATCATCATCCAATGAGAATCAAGCATTTCTTTATAAATAGCGAGCCTTCCACAGTGAGAATCATTCCATCGTTGAATCACACGAGTGACGGACGCACATTTTCTCTCTCTCTAGTTCCCTGTTCTATTATCCAACTAAAATGGTAAGTCGCTACTTCCCTCCCTCTCCTCCCTTGAACGTAAACTTAATACAATCTTTTTTCATTTCGAGGCATCTACTCCATCTGCTGCACTAGTAGGACAAAATGGCGGTCAAACGTTACAAGGTTCGCTACGGTCAGATCATCTACAACTGAGGCCAGTGGAAGAAACATCCAAGGTACATAATCCTACACCGCTACAGCGTAAATTTAAACAAGCCTTGCGTTATGATGATCATAGCGTAGTACTCCAAACGGGAATGCTCCCTTCCACGGATGTCAAGATAATGCACAATCAGTATGGTGACTACATACTGATCCCCGTGAGTCCGTACATTCGCCACCAACTTGATATTATTGAGGAGTACGTGACATTAAATATGGACATTCCTACTCCTCTTGCTCAAGAGTGGAAGGCGAGAGATGACAAGGATACTCCCTATAGAAAGATTTGGGATGGTAATCACATTTGCCTACCGGTATCACATTGGTGTACTTACTATAAGAAGGAGGGAGATCATTCAATACCCATCAGATGTGATGAGCTCGGAGAAGGTACTTGGGATATCCTTTTCAAAGTGAATGGGCTATATTATGGTCGACACAAGGATAATAAAATAGCCTCTCTCTCCATGCATATGGAATCCATCCTATATATTCCGAAACCACCCAACGTGGACGACATAATTGATCAAATCCTTAACAGCAGTGGTACGAAGCGCAAGTCGGAGAAGAATGCTACATCAAAACGCAAATCAAAGAAGGAGAATTGCTAGTCCTTTCCTAACTCTACCCTATGACAATTCGCTTATGTGCTTTGAGTGTCGTAGACGTGGTCTTATTAGATACATTTTACTTCTTCGTTGCCATCATATCATTTGTGTATTTTGTCGTGAAAAGCATCGATGTAATTCTTCATTTTGTAATATGTTATAGAACGTTTCCTTAGATGTGTAAATTTCCGTTTTAGGCTTCTATCATCATTTTTATGGATTGTGAGGGTGAACCTGTACAGGAGCTCAGTGCTATTGCTATGAACAATTGGACATATCAGATTGTTAGTGTCTATCATCAACATGCCAACTGCGATCCCAATGTTGATCAATGGGCGAGAAAACACATTCATGGACTTAATCTGAAATATTTGCAAGACTATGGCTTTTCTTGTGAAAGTGCTCTTCTTATTGACTTTAAACGATGGTTAGCTGCTTTCAATGTTATACGCATCTTTTGTAATAATCCTGGTAAGGAGAGGAAAGTATTTCCCAATCTAATCATTGATGATATTTTGCTCCCGCCTTGGGATAGTAGAGTGAATCAACATTATCATGAAGTCACGAAACGTTTTAAGGATTTGTGTGTTCCTATTTTGTCTGTTCGTTGTAGTAGCTACGTTCATAACCAATGCTTCTTTCCTCCTTACCTCAACACTGCCAAAGTCCTGTATGGTTATCATTGCTCGCTGTATGATAGTTATCAGCTGTATCTATTTTATCTCTTTCAAACCATTGATTTATAATGCATGCTTGTTACCGTTATTCAATAAATGTTACTATGAGAAGAGTTGTTGTTTTCATGCAATGGATGGGTTAGTTAAAGGGCGATCATGTCTTTCTCAAACGACTGCGGAACATTACGTTTTCATAGGCAAAGTTTAAAGGAGCTGTTCAAGATTATGTGATAAATTTTCATAAAGATGAGACCGACATCGAAGCAGTGGTAGATGATGCTAGCACTCTATTTCTAGAGTTAATGAATACATTCTCTGATAGCATTGTCATGGCGCGATTAGTTGCGAAAATTAAGTTTAGTCATTTTGGAAAGGAAGAGGTGGAAAGTCGCTCTTTCCATTTTGCTTCTTATTCAATGGAAGTGGTAGATCACCCCGAAGAATTTTTTAAAAGACATATGATAAAAATTGCTGAACGTCTTAACGCATTTAACCATCATGGTAGCAGTCTAGTGATTGAAGCGATTTCAGATATTCACATTCAACTTTCCATAAAGAAAAATTGAAAATGCAGTGGTACTTGATTGTAGCACAACTGGTTTTCGAGCTATGTCTGCTCACTCTCGAAGTATATTCCTTCTGTACATGCGTCTATTATTTAGAAAAGGCTAGCAAATTCATATCTTCAAAAAGACTTGCTATAGACATCAGTAACGGTGAAACTATGTGTTGCGATGTATGTAAGCGAAAGGATGGAAATGAAAAGCGCATCTTCAAGAGATGTAAGCATGCTTTTTGTCAACGCTGTTTCATACGTAATTGCATTCAACTTTGCCAATGTAACCACTGTGACATTGCTCATTTCGAGTGTCACTTATGTCGCAATAGTTAGTACCTATGCAAATGTGGTAAAGATAGGTTTTAGCAAAGACTAACACGGAAAATGGCGAAACGTAAAATGACGAAACGTAAAAGTCAAAAGTTTTCTTCAGCCATTCAAGCTCTCCGACGAATGAAAGCAAATCAGCGATACAATGCTATACGACATGCTAACGATAAATTCATTTGTGAAATTATTTCTCATGTGAGGAAGTTGAGGACGAAGAAATTAGCGCCAAAACAACGAAAGTTACTTAAGCGATATGCTACGAAATTGCGTTTCATCTCCAATCCTAAAGTCGCCCTTCAAAGAAAGAGGAAAACTCTAACACAAAAGGGCGGTTTCCTTTCAGCAATACTTCCAATGATAGCTCCTGCCGTGGGCAACCTATTGGGAAATATCTTTGGCTCTAAGCGTTAATTATGCAAATGTTGAGTCTCAAAGTAATAAAATGGATTTCAGACTTCAATGTGATAAAGTTCTGACTGTATCAGGTCCATCTCATGCAGGTAAAACTGTTTTCACGCTGAATTTATTGGATAAAAGAAGGGAGTTGTTTAAGGAACCTATCAATCGAGTGATTTGGTGTTATGGTATTTATCAACCGTCGCTGTTTCAGGAATTGCAAAGTCGCAACTTTATTCGACATGAAGGAATTATTCCAGTGGATAAACTTCAGTCTAATGATGTTGTTGTATTGGATGATTTATTAAAAGAAAGTAAGAATTCAAAAGATGTTACAGATATGTTCACTCGCGCAGCACACCATAAAAGGTGTTTTATCATCTATATTACACAAAATTTGTTTCCTGATGGAAAAGAAGCTCGTACACGAAACCTGAATACACACTATTATGCTATTTTCAAGAATCCGCGAGATAAAAGTCAATTTGAAATTTTAGCGCGACAAGTTGCACCCAGAGGATCAAAAGCCTTAATTGAAATTTTTCAAGCAGCTACTGAAAAACCATACGGTTACTTATTCATTGACTTTACGCAAGAGTGTCCGGAAGAATTTAGATTTCGAAGTGATATTTTGAAAACTCCCATGATTATCTACAAACTATGAGTTCTTATTCTCGCATGATTGTTATTCCTCAGGATGAATATGTACAATTGACTGCCATGCAGCAAGTAAAGCAACTCTTGCAAATCAAATGTATAGGAAAGAAATAGATTATCAGCAAAATGTTCACATCAAAGATCCACATCGTGCTGTATTATTACAATCGGAAACTGTTGAGCAATTGAAAAACTTGAAGAATAAGATGCGTGACTCTGTATCGACTGCTACACCTTTAGCATCTCGCGCACATGCCATATCTCTTTTCAACAGTATTGAACCCCATCTCAATGTAAATGATAGAGGAGAAATCATTACAGATGAAAATAAAGTGATTGATGCTTCACGTTATGAAGACTTGATTCAGTATGCGACACGTAGAAAGCGCCGTCAGGGCTATGTTCCACCTGGTTGGTCATACTTTCTTAAACTATTGAAAAAGCATAATGTGCCAAAATTTGCTTTAAATAATGAGACATTGAAAGAACTTGATTCAACAGTGGCTACTACTCCAATGCTTCAGGCGATGAAAATGCCAACAAATTGGTTTAAGACGTCACCTGCTACATCCCCTCCCCCACACTCACTAAGCAAACAAGAGGAAGAACTCGACGTAGATCTACATCGCCACTAAAACTGGTAAAAGGAAAACGTAAAACAGCTCCTCCTAGGAAATACATGTTCTCAGACTATTAATATGAAGCAGATGTGTTGCTTGCCATGTAATGAGCCGCCAGAGGTGAATGTCGTTGTCACTTGCACTTGCTGCGCCAGCTCTCATAATGAAACCCCTAAGCAATGTGAACACGATCGCAAAACCGCTAAAGCTAAATGCTGCAGTTGTTGTAAATGTAGAAAGGCAAGAAAGAAAAAATATGAGAAGGAGGAAAAAGAGTCAGCCGTCATCGACTGAACGTTTGAAGTCAATCTATTATGATGTAAAACATCCGGCAGGATTTGCATCTATCAAGAAATTATCAAAAGCGAGTGGTCTTCCACAATCACAAGTGAAACGATGGTTAAAGGGTCAGGCTACCTATACACTCCACAAACAAGCGAAAAAGAAGTACCGCACCCGCCATTATATTGTTCATGACATCGATGAACAGTGGCAAGCAGATTTGTGCGATGTTGCCTCCATTTCAAAACATAACTCGGGCAATAATTTTATTTAACCGTCATTGATATTTTCTCGCGTTATGCGTGGGCTCAACCTTTAAAAACTAAAGAAGGGAAAGGAGTAGCAAAAGCATTCCAAACAATTTTTCGAGAAGGTCGCATTCCAAAAAGAATTCAGAGTGATCAAGGAAAAGAGTTTGAAAATCAGCATGTGACAAGATTATTTGAGAGGCATGACATTGAGTTGTTTAGTGTAAAGAGCGCTTATAAAGCTGCACTCGTTGAACGTTTTAATCGCACATTAAAAAATCGCTTGTGGCGACATTTTACTGCCAACTTGACACAAAATTGGACAAAGGTTCTACAAGATACACTCCATGCCTACAATCACTCTGTTCATCGTTCTATTGAAGTCAGACCAGTAGATGTAAATGCTGACAATGTAGATAAAGTGCGCGAATCATTCCAACGTAAACGCACTCATGTAAAAAGTGATGTGAAAATTGGCGATAAAGTTCGTATCTCAAAAGTGAAAAGTGTTTTTGCTAAAGGGTACCTTCCGAATTGGACAGAGGAGGTATTTACAGTATCAAGGATTAATCAAAAAGACTCTCCGACCACCTACAAGTTGAAAGATTACGATAATGAAGAAATTGAGGGTAGCTTTTACCGCGATGAGATTGAGGTAGTCACTGAAAGTGAAACATATTTGGTAGAGAAAATCATTCGATGTAAAAAAACGGCAAGGTGAAGAATGGTGTCTTGTTAAATGGGCTGGTTATCCTTCAAGTATGAACTCTTGGATGCGTCGTGCCGACATCTTTCATCTAAGTGATCGACAGTGATTCATGCAAAGTTGTAACTAACAATGTTTAGGGTTTGAGCTATGAATCCAACTGCCTCATTTTATTCACGACCCTCCTATGTAAGTGGCGGAGGACAAATTTACATCGGTGCTCGCCGCCAACGTGGAGGTAGCATACTTGGTGCACTGAAATCTGTTGTAGCACCTCTCATATCCAATGTCGGAAGATCTTAAAACGAAATGTTTTAAGTAATGCCGTTGGCTTTGCTGGTGATGTTGCTAATGATCTTTCCAGAGGTAGAAGTTTTAAGAGCAGTTTGTTGAATCGTGGGAAGGAACGCGGTTAAAAACATTGAAGCAGACCATTGCTGGTGTTACTCAAGGAAAGAAATCACCTAAACGAATGAATAAAGGAAGGAGGAAACATCGCGGAGCTGGTAAGGTGCGATCTTCAGTCAAAAGGCATTCACGCAAACGTCGCAGAGGCTCTAATCATTCATCAGGCGCTAAACGACGACGCTGCTATAACTTCTAATCATGGAGTGTAAATTTTCCGGTTTTTGTTTGTTCGATCAACAAGCCATACAGACAGATATTCTTAGTTCAAGTATTGTAGATTATCATCCTCGAACAGCTGAGAATGCTGGCCCCATTGAATTTGTTATTCCTGGTGGTAGTGATGACTACATAGATTTGAGTTATGCGATGCTTGATTTGAGGTTTAGAATTCAGCAAGCAGATGGAACTGCTATTGACGATGCACATAAAGTTGGACTGAACAATTTACCATTGACTACATTACTTCGTGATGTTTCTCTAACGATTGGAGAGCAGCAAGTGGAAGGTGGTCAAAGCGATTATCCCTATAAATCATATTTCAATCATGTATCACAGTTTCATCCAGCAGCACAAAAAAGTCATATGGAAGCCATGGGATGGTACAGAGATGAAGCAGGAAAATTTGATGTTGAAACAAACAGTGGCTTTGTAAAGCGATCTGCTATGATTAAAGATAGTAGAGTATGTCAGCTATATGGTCCGCTGAATTTAGACTTCTTTAGACAGTCAAAGTTTTACTGTGTAATACCAGCATGCGACTCAAGCTGACATTGAATAAGCCTGAATTTGCGCTGAATGCATTTGCTAAAGTTGACAATTTTAGAATTCATGTGGAAGATATTGCACTTTACATTCGTCGAGTAGTACCGAATCCAAGTGTCATTAGAGGGCATGCTGAAGGCCTTAACCGCCAAAATGCCATTTACCCCATTCAGCATACAAAGCTTCTCACCTTTACAAGTCCGAAAGATCAAAAGAGTTTCATGAAAGATGGCCTCTTTCCATCGGAAGCACCGAATCTCCTCATGGTGGCAATGGTTGAAAATGATGCATTTAATGGTAATATAAAGAAGAATCCTTTCAATTTTAAACACAATCAGTTAAGTGAAATTGCTTTACGTGTAAATGGTGTGAGTCATCCTGGTCCACCCTACAAACCAGATTTTGCTTCAGATCAATTTATGCGCAGTTATGTTGATTTTATGGATGTTTTTTGGATTTTAAAATACGGTTGACACAAACGGACTGACTATGAAAGAGTTTAAGAGTGGATATACTATTTATGCATTTGATTTAACTGCTGACAGCGATATTAGTGCACCCTATCGTCAAGCGAACGTGCCTCATAATATTCGTTTGGATTTGACGTTCAAAAGAACACTACCTGAGACGATCAATGTATTAATTTATGCAGTCTTCGATTCAAATATTGAAATTACAAAGTATCGTGACGTGATTCTTCAGTATAATCGTTAATGAGTTGGTTGACTGCTGACGATATTAAGACTAAAGTGCAGCGTAATGCAGACGAAGCGACGTTGAGAGCTTTCGATAATGTCTATTCACTCGATACCTTACCACCTGCAGTAAATCACTATCCCATCTTTATTGTGCTAAACACTCATTCACAGAATTTAGGCGGTGAGCAATGGAAAGCGATCTTTATTGGAGAAGACCGACGTGGTGAACTATTTGACTCTCTTGCTCAACCTCCAAATATACCAACACAGCAGTGGTTGAGAAAACATACGCGTCAATATCAGCGAAATGAACGCATACTACAACATCCACTTTCATCAACGTGTGGTGCTTTTATACTGTACTTCATCTTAAAACGTTTACATGTATCTCGATGTGCATCTATTATTCAAAACTTTTCATGTAATCCATCCTCTAATGAAAAAATGATTTGTAAGTTCTATCATGATTTGAAATAAAAACATCATGTTGGAAAAAATTGTTTTTTATTTTACAATCCGCTGGGTACGTACATACTCAATGAGATAGTCTAGGATCATATTTGCTTGTTCATGAGATTTTAGTCCAGTAATGATCACTTTACTATTATGAAAGATTGCCACATGCACAGGCAACCAACAACTAATGAGAGCTGCAGGAAAAAGTTCGGGTTCATAACACAAACTGTAACTGCTGGTACGAATCTTCAAAAATGATAGACTGTCACTCAATTGAGTAGAGATCACCATATTGTCCACAGTCAGATTCGACATACACACCTCTCCCTCTTCCTCGCCATATCCGACGTAGTAGTCTTTGTAGCTCTAAGCGCATTGACTGCGCGATGAATGAGAAAGGGCGCCGAGAATCTGTACAGTCCCATTTGGGAAGAGTTGAAGATTCCGTGAATTGTTCATCTTCACCACGTGAACATTTGAGGACGGCTCCGGGTAATACTGCTGTTTGGAAGCTGTTGGCGTAATGTTGTGGAGATCGATTTTGGTGTAGAGTCTGAACTAGCTGACGGAGAATGTTGAACGATGGTGTAGCGATTGGCGCTTCATGACTGAAAGAATGAGTAAATTGAGCGATGTACCTTACCTCGAGTTTATACTTTTCACGTCCCAACTACCTTGATGAAATGTGAAGTTATTAATGAAGTTAGGGAATGGGTAGAGTTGAATTCGCCGATTGTTTTGACCGCGCAGCCAGATGCGATTTCCAATACGTGAATGTCTTTTCATATAGAAGTACTTTCAAGTCCTTCATGATATGATGTAGAGATTGAAAAATTGACGATACTGATAAAGCAAACTGTCTTCGTCGACATTTCCAGTTGGAATCTTTGAAATAGACGGGTTTCGATCATGATCCGTTTCAATATCGGTTGGTAGGAGCTATTCTAAATTTCCAAAACTACATGGTGAGTGGTTCTTACTTTGCATGAGTTGTTTGTGTTGCATGAGGGTGGGCGATGAACTCAAGTCAGATAATTAATGGCATGAGGTGGTGCGTTGTAGTGATAGGGGGATAAGGGGGGTGAGGCGTTTCTGGGTGTGGTGTGTAAGTTTGGGGTACGAGTTGGGAGTGGTTTGGGTGCCAGTTTGTTGGTGTGTGACAGGGTGTGTGTCTGGAGCGGTCTAGGATGTTTTGGGCGGAGCACGTTCGGGCTTGGGTGCTGCGAGTTGTGTGGTGGTACTGGGGGGAGGGTGTCGGAGGGGGGCTGGAAGTTGGGTGGCGTAGCGTGTGTTTTGTGTGGGGTTGGAGATGTGGTTGGGATAGTTGTTCATGGGAGGTTTGGTGTTGTTCGATATGCGGGCGTAGTGTGGGGTTGTGGGGTGGTGGGGCATCGTGGGTTTGCGTTTTGGTGTGGTATTGTCGCTGAGTTTTGTTGGACGGGTTGCTGGAAGTCCAGCAGTGTAGTGGGGGGTAGTTGGTTGGGCCGGGCTTGTGGCAGGGGAGCCCTTGGTTGCTGGGTGGTGTATTTGGGGTTTCTTTTGTTGCTTGTTAGGGGTTTGTCTGTGTGGTTGTGTTGGTCTTTATGTGGGTCATTATGTGTTTTTTGTTTACGACTGACTGCTCATGTGTAACTTTTTGTCGGTTGCAACTTTTATTTGTTGTCTTAGTGTGTGTGTCTGTTGTTTTATTGTATTGTTCTGTTGTATTGTTTTTTGTCGTTTCGTTTGTCGCTAGGTTTCGTGTTGTTTTCTTTTGTATTGTTTTGTTGTTTTGTTCCTATGTTGGCTCCCTTTGCTTGTTTTTGTAGTTGTGTTGCTTCGATGGTTATATGTGTTTGTTTTTGTTGTTTCTGTTATGTTTGTATTTTCTGTATTGTTTGTCCTTTTTGGGATTGTCTTGTTTTTGTGTTATGCTTCTTTTTTTGTTGTGTATGTTTGTCCTGTGTTTAGTATTCTTGGTTTTGGCCTGTATTTTTGTATTTTTTTTTGAGCTCCTGTGTTTTCGCAGTTTTTTGT
>CAJQUW010009102.1:0-115886 GCA_907163375.1 Prostheceraeus crozeri | reverse complement strand
TCGTCAATTTCTTGACTGCGTGGATGGAATTAGATGCTTTTGTAAATTATGTTTTGCTGCACACAAAAGCAAATGTTGCTCTCAATTTTAGTCTGCCGAAAAACCAAGCAGAGAGAGAGAGTATGTACTGATGTGATAATGAAAAAGAAGTCATGACAGCAGCATGCTGCTAGGAAGATATCGTTTGTGACTCCAATCAAGATGCTATTACGAAATAAAAGCTATGTTTCCTCATAATTGATGCTTGTTTTCTTGCACAAAGTGGATCTGCTATGCTAGGTTATGTATCGGCAGATGCCAAAGCTAGCATTGATTTGCAGCTTCGCTTGTAATCTGTCAGTTTTTAAGCAAATCCCACCAACATTACCAATAGTTGTTAATCGATCACTAATTGTTAAAGAAAAGGGAGCAGATAGCACGAAGGCATCTACTATTCGAAGCAGAACTGTAAGTCTAGATTCAAGCATTATTACCATAGCTCCACAAAAATCATGCTTCAATTTCGCGCACTAGATTTCTGTTGCTGCATCAGTGATATCATAATCATAGAGACAAGCAAGCAAGGAAATTACGTCTTTCAACAAATTAGAATTGAATTCTGTATTTTGTGAATAAATAAAATTTTTGCGAATAAAAAATTTGAGGGATGAGTCATGATAATGTGGCGACTTTATGGACAATTTGAAATGATTGTTTCCTTCAATTGCTCTATAATGCCTTCTTCCACCAGTTTCCATGTTTCATCATAAATTCGCTTCCGGTTGAGGTACCTTCGACTTCTATACTGCAGCAAGTTATAGACTTATTGCATACTACTGCTGTCTTGTCCTCAACGAGTAGTACACATTTTGAGGAGTAGTTTCCAAATTTTCGCGGAGTTTACAGTCTTTATATTATCCATTGTCTTTGGTAGCAGTGAAAGATTAAATTTTACTTACAGACTGATGACTTCATTACCGTAGAAAAATGAAAAACAGTGGAATTCTTCAAAAAGTCAGAGAGTAGGCTAGTATATTAATATAAAAAAAATACGTTACAAAACAAAAAATTAGGTGTTCTGATACTAGAGTGAAACGAAAGGTCGTCATAGGCACTAGGGCACAGTCCCATTTGTTTTCTTTTTTTTAATATGACTAGACGCGACAAGTATATTTCGCATTGCGCGCTACATCTCAGCTAAATTTTACGTGAATTTGGGTTGCGTTTTATGCATGGTAATAAGCATTTCCCACAGTTATTGCTGTTGAGTTTAGGGCGTGCATTATACATAGAGCGTATTGTACACGGAAAAATACGGTGCTCCCACATTAAATACTGACGATGACAGTTTCATTTGCTGTCATTGCTTTCCGATTTTTCAGAAGCTGAGGTGAATAGGCTCAGGTGAGTGACAGTACTCAGAGGCTTTTTAAGGATTCGTTTACACGTGCAACTTGATTGCTGTCACTTTTCAATCTATAATGAGTTAGAAAAGAACGGACAATGGAAGCATAGACATGCTTTTGACAATCGCACAATTTATTGAGTAGTGATAAAGAGAAATGCATTGATCTCGTCAGCATATTATCTGAGTGTCAGCTCAAGATGCGCCTTGCTGAACTTTAGCTGCCACTTTACTAGCACTCAGAGGATAAATGCATTTGTCTTTATCACCATTCACTAACCTGCAATTGCATGGACTGTTGTTTGATGACGTACGAAGTACGATTTTTGATGGCGTTCATTTGCTTCTTTGTCCACTCTTTTCTGACTCATCATGGATCGAAAGGTGTCAGCTATAAAGTTTCACGTGTAAACACACTTACTGCGTGATGCTGTATTTCTGCTTTATGTCATATTATCTTGTTGCGTAATGCCTGTTATGTTAGTGCAAAATTGTATTTGCAGCTGAATAAATAGCTTGCGACACCCTAGAATAATGCAAATTTTTCATGCATAGGAAGTGCGCAAAATGTAGGCCTACTCTAGATTTGGCTTATTCAGCTTCTGAGCGAGCATTCGCCGACATAGTCATCGCATGTAAGGGTGTGCTCACATTTTTCATACAAAAAATTGGAAGCTAAGATCGTTAGACTAAGTCAGGAGATGCAGGAATCTTAACTCAATGGGAAAAATTGTGCTATGTGTTAGAAAAATGCTAGCACTGGCAGCTAGTATTATGCTGACATTTTGCCCAGTACCATGCTAGGATATTACTGCAGCAAATGCTGCTAGTATCCACAACAACATTATGCTGTTTTTATTCCAATAATATTACTGGAAATTTATATCATATCATTATGCTATACATGTACTTAGTAATAGTAACCATAAAAAACTTTAGTAATACATGTAGTAAGAAGCACAGATAGGAAATGCAAACTAAATAAAAATGAAACCATGCCAGAATTTGAAGCAGTTACGCAGAGGATTCACAAATTAAATCAAATAACATATCTCAAAATCTGGTCAATCGATATTTAAGCGACCACTGCTCCTTGCCGTTCAATGTCGTCAGTTACAAAATTGCTTGCATACAGCATTCAATGCAGTTTTCAAAATGTACGAAAAGTTGCGACGTTAAGCTAGCTAAAACATAAAGCATTAGAAAACACTAAAACGTAAAATAACTTACACATGCCATATGAAAGAGACTTCAATTTTATATTTCAACGATCCAAATGTCCAATCAAACGATTCTGAAAATGTAATGGAAAATAACCTCACAAAATATTACACATAAAACTTAGTAGTGTAGTATCGGTAATGATTTCTCTACGTAGCCCACCTTATTTATCTGTTTGGTGGGTTAAGATCGAAAATGCTGCATAATATTATTTTAGTTGCATACGGAATACATTTAAAGATAAACGTATACGGATTGAAATTTCAATTTTATTAATCCCAATCAGTCTGAGTTTTACAGTTTGCTGGACAGTCGCAAGAAGGCTTACTGCAGCAAAAAAGTTAGTCTTGGCTGTTGCCATGAAAGTCTGCTTTAGGTAATCACTCAGGTAGTCTGCTTTGGTTATCTTAGTATACTTACATTCATTGCTGATGAGTATAATAACTTATTTCGTCATTGTTATCGCATATACAATGAGCACAATCATTTGTATATGCTAGCAATCATGAGTTAGAAATTTTAGAATCCTAGGATTCTATTTAAAATTGTAGTTACAATTTTTTGCATTACAATGGTGACCCTTGTGCTTCAATTCAGCTTCAACTAAGATTTTTGTCTGCTTCTTAATTTGCTGCTGGGATCACTTACAAGCTCAGTTTCCGGAACATAAGATTCCGGAGCACAGAACTCTTCAAATTGAGTAACTTATAGCTTGGCTGAGTTTGAAAGTTGGGCCTGTAGTTCATAAATTTAATGCCAGAGTTTCTATGCTCGTCCTCTACATGAAAACGGAATGTCTTTTAATTCTAAATCATTTTTATGTGAATTTTTCTACCGATAGCAGAATATGGCTTCCTAAGTGTCTACAAAATTGAAATGTCTATTGCTGGATTAGCTTATCGTTCATTGTTGAGGTATGATTACAGGCATCACATGAATAGATCAGTGACCGATCGGCTCATGAAAACTGAAAATGCAATTTGTTGTATAACCATGCATAGTTCTCGTGATTCATTTCCATGAAGGAAGTTGTTTACATGTATTCAATTCTGCAGCGGTTCAGTTACATATACAAGTTGGCGCATATTTTTTTTAACACTAATATGCTTGGGTCCCGTTGACTTTCAGGATTAATTTCTCTGTCCGACCCGTTTCATGTTCATTTTAGACTGCTTCCTCCTCATTCTTCAGAAAAAAATGATTTTTACATGCTCAATATTTGCCCTCAATTAGCCACCACTCCGCCGGCAGCATCGACATTAAGCCGACACGTCGACATTCGGCCATTAATGGGCCGACACATTTTTTTACACAGGGATGGAGTTTGTGCTAGCTTAGAATTAGTTGAAATTATTCTGAAATAGACGATATCAGATCAATGAATAGAGATAAGTCCTAAACAAGTACACATGTATTACAGTCCGTTTCATAAAAAGTGGATCATCCTAAAATTTGACTAAATAAAACATAAGTATGATACAGAAAGCATTTTTCATGTTATTTCATGTCCCTAATATATTTAAATGTCCTTATATAATCTGATAAGCTATGATACAGTAACGGTTCTTAAGAAGCTAATATTTTGTGGCCCTACCCTTATGTCAATGACATTACCAATTCGTCTAGGCATTGATTCGTGATGATCGTTGATTTTTGACTGATCTAACCTTCTCCACTCTCTTTTTAACAGTGACGTAAGTTGTGGTACGCCATCTGTAGGTATAGATATAAAAATTACCGGAAAATTTAAATTACATTTTTCCGGGAAAATTGGAAAAATATGGAAAAATAAAAAAAAATCCGGTCAATGAAAAATATTCCATCTAAGTAAATTTGCAATATAGTGTTGATTAGGTAGATGACCGCGGTATCTCATTTTGAATGAAACAAGTATTATGGTACAGCAACATATGTGCAATTTTTGTTTGAGAAATTGGTAAATTAAGCTAAGTTTAAATTAAACAAATACGGGAAGACACAACGAGGAGTATTAAACAAACATGGATATATCGTGAAATTTACTCGACAAGAAATATAGAAGAATATATTAGGCCTATATGAGGGAGAAGGATATCAAGGCATTCTATGATTTTGACTTTGATTTGGACATGAATAGGCCTAAATAATCTACCGATACTTGAAAACATCACCTAATTACAAAAATCTCTATTTCTTGATTAAAACAAAAAAATCAGTAGTCTAACAATTGGAGGCTAACAAAGTTGGATAGCAAAATTATATACTCTTACAAATCTTCAATAAAGAAAAACAATACCATATGAAGTCTTTCACTGTGCTTGAGGTTATGTCTTTTTTGCTACCTTTTTCAATAAGGATTCACGCTCTAACTCGCAAAATACATAGATAGTTCTCCTCCTGGTAGAGCCAGAGGCCAGCTCCGGCTCCTTGACGCGTGTGCAGACAGCACGGTTTACTATGTCGATTTCCTCCACTTTTGGAAATTGATAGCTACTCACGAGAATCTGAGAGTGAAGCAAATATCAAAGAACACGATATAATATGAACATTTAACAAATGTTCTGGGATTTATACGAATAATAATTACATACTTTTTGTGAGCATTTCATTAAAATCATATTATATATTATTTATCATATTATCTATTATATTATTAGATCATATTATTTAGTGAATAAACAATCTCGTAGACCTAAAAAATTGTTTGTTGAAAATATCTTCTATTTTATTCACTGTTATTTTTCCTAAGTCTGTACGTACTTAATTCTACATGCGGATACAATGAGCTGAGTTTACTACGTTCATTCATGAAAGACAGCTATTCAAAGTAAGCCAATTTAAATTAAATCATAGTAAATGAATTGATTTGCCTTCAAATTATTATAATCATTTAAAGGCAAATCAATTACGATAATGATTCAATTTTATATGGCCAGTAGGATATTCATAATGCCAGTTTGTCCAGATTGTACTAGATAAAGCTAAGGTACTGTGTGTTAAATCTAGGCTATCATACTTATATATATTTACATGTATATGTCTCTTACCTTTTTTAGAAATTTAACAGTGATTTGGTCACCTTCAATAAATTGAACGCATAGCCGTAATATAACCGTACTACTCCTCGGCGACTGCGTTGATTTTGTATCATGTACTCTACACAGACCCAAGTCCCAACTTCAATTGTTTCTTCCACCATTTCCACATTGTCATTGTCATCCTCTTCACTGCAGCTTCCGACATCTTGGTCAGATTCAACAACTTGCTCTTCATCATCTTCCTTATTTGTTGTATCGTCAGCATCCACAATTGCTGGTTCAGTGCCGACTTCAATAAGATCGGGAACTGTCAGGGCCTGGTGTTGCTTCTGATCAGCTTTACGTTTATTAGCAAAATGCCTCACCTTGATATTGTAACTCACTTTTGTAAGTTTTGCAGAGCGATCATTTGTGAGGCGATTTCTTTTTTTCGTCTTTTGCATGCCATATTCTTTGTTGGATCTCTCTACACAAGCCACAGATGCTGGAAGACTGAGAAGTTGTTTAGCGACTGGCGCTAACACTCTGTGGCCACAAAAAGTATTCCACCATTGTAGTGGATCCGTTTCATCTTCAATCATAGACCAGTAAAGTTCATTACTATAAACTGGCCCATCTCGAGATTTGAAAGCAATAAAATCCTTCATGACTAAATCGTTAGTTACACCGAGCATCTCAGCAATTTTAACGATTTCCTTGATAGCCTGCGCATGTTCAACTTCGTCCAAGTCATCCCCGCAGAATCTTGGGTCCAGAAGATTGGCTGCCATCTGAGTTGATCGCACTGAGAATTCTCTTCTTTCTCGAATAGCCGCTCTGAGTAGATCTGCCTCGTCTTTGGTCAATGGGCAGTTTGCCTCCCGCAAGCTATTTTCTACACAGTGTTCGATGTAGCGCCAAAGTCGGGGGAGAACATGTTCTGCAGAAACTCGTACTAAGTTTCCTTCAACTTCCTTTATCACATTCCGTATTGGCTCAAGGGAAGTTTTGCAGAAAATTCGACGAGAGGCCAGAGATAATCGGTATCGAAGCACATGTCCTTTAGATGCTGGTGGCTCCGTACTTCACGGCAACATCGTGGATCAGAAATGGCAATGCGCAATTGATTTTGCAACCTAAGATTGCGCTTCATCATCTCGTATTGAGAATTTTTAGTTAAATGAATAGACGAAATGATCATAATTCTCTGATTCATCCGTTTTTCATAGGCGAAGTCAATCGCTTCAATAGTTCGAAAGTTAGAGCTGTTAGAGCTATATGTTTAAAATACACGAAACAGCTATCATTGTAAAAAATAAATATAGTAAGCAATTATTATTAAACATGTATTTAGGCCTATTTCATTCACTACAGTCGACCCTGATAATGCAGCACGCTCTCATTCAATATTTAGGTTTAGGCCTTGTTCTGAGAGTTTATATTTTCAGATGACATTCTCGAGAAGTACAACATTGAGGATTCATAGTAGGCTACAACATTAATTAAATAGTAGGCTACACGGCGTGACGGCTCACGCTTTTATACGGTTATAAATCTTATAATTAATAGGAATGATTCATGATAATGAAAGTTGAAATATTTAATTTACCATTACAACATTTTACAAAATTTAGGGCTACTATTAAAGAAATTAAAGCAAAAACGTTTAGTTAAACTTCGCAGATAAACACATTATTATGCTCCCTATTATGATAGCAAATATTTCTCTTCCTTTGAAGCTATGGCTGTCATATGCAGTCGCATGATACAAACCGCAATGTTGTAATTCTATCTTTTTCAAATTAGTAATGAAGTGATTCATCAAAATACAGAAATTGAACGGAAAAATTACAAGTGGAAAAATATTATATTTTCCCGGTAAGTTTTCCGGAAAAATTACCGGGAAATTTTCCAAAAAATTTTCCATTTCATATCCTTATCTGTAGGTAGCAGTGAACGACGAGCGTTACGTTTTAGAATACTCCATACATTTTCTATGGGATTCAGATCAAGAGAACGAGCTGGCCAAGATAGTGTCCTAAGCCCTAATTGAGACTTGCATAAGTTGACTCTACTGTACTCCTGTGACACGTAGCATTACCAGCCAAGTCGATGGATCACCAAGTTGATCTGTCATTTGGCCAATGTTCATTCGTAAAACATTCACAGCGTTCAGAATTCATGGTTCCTTGCTGCATGTGAAGTTCAGAGCGGCCATTGGTCCAAATGCCAGCCCAAATCAGTAGAGTCGCACCACCTTGTACCCGGGGACGATGTAAATGTCTCGGAATTTCCTGATCAGATTTTATCCATAATCTCAATCGACCATTACCATCCTTCAGACGGACTGATGCCTCATCAGACCAGACAACCCGATCCCATTGATTTCGCCAGTGACAATGACTCATTGCCCATCTGAGACGTCTTTTTGTATGCTGATCTGATAATTCGATCTGAGAGGGCCTCTTACAGCTCTTGAAGTTCGACTCAATGAGTCTTCTACGAATTGGACTTAGAAATAGACGAGTCTAGTGCAGCCATCTCAGTTAACGAGAGACTTGGATCAACTTTAACAAATCTCAAAATTAGGCGGTCTCTACGTTTGGATGTTTTGCGTGGACGGCCAGAGCCCTCTTTACGACAGAGTCGAAAATCATCATTATGCCATCGATGCACATTTGTGTAAGGGACATTTAGTCGCTTGCTTGTAGCTCGCAAAGAAAACCCTAGTTCTAGCAAGGCTGACACTTTGCCTTTTGTGAATGCGATCTCGTTATTGTTCATTTGTGCTTTGTATTGTTTTCAACCGGTAAGAGATAGATTTCTAGCTGAAAGCAATCAGGAGTGCTGCCAACACCACCGCAACGAAGTCAGGAAGCTATGGAACATGAAGTCCAGTTAATCACATGTAGCAGTTACATTTGATGAATAATGGTGCTATACAGGCTCTGATTGACCGACTTTCTTTATTTTTGTTTTGCTTGATAGCTTTTGGCTTGTAGAACAACATATTACATAACAAAGGAAACAAATGTAATTTTATAAGAGTGAGGTATGACTTTGTGTAACATTGCTAAATGAAGATCAAATTATCTACTACTTTTTTTATCTATAACAGGAAAACAACTCAATATTCATGCTTGAAATTTCCAACAATGATATTAGTAAGCACAACTGACATACCTTCCAAATTTCAGAGAAATTCGTTCAAGTTTGGCGGAGTTAGACAAAGTTGAAGTTAAGGCGATGTTTAAGGGTGATCCATTTTTTATGAAACAATCTGTACGTATGTTAAAGTAGTGTATTTTGAATTTCATTAAAAATACAGGTACAGGACACGAGTACGAGTGGACTGGGTAGGTATTTACCCAAAACTATCACGCTGCCCATCCATGTACATGATGTCTGTTTAGGAACAAATTAAAAATATATTTTTTTGAAACAAAACGTTTTCTATTTCCAAGGAGAATTTTAAAATGAACATCAAAAGGAAAATGACTAACAATAGTTAAATAACCAAACAAATCGTCAAAAGAGGGCTGGATTTTTAGAGTTACGACTTCAAGCTTAACTCCTGGTTTTCAAGATTGAGATAGCTCGGATAATCTAAATATGAAAATGTCAACTGATGTGAGTGGATAGGTTGATATTTAAATGCTCAAATATTCTGATGAACATCATGTCAGTGTACCCTTTGTGACAATTTGTGGAATTCCGTATTAATTCCGGCATTTATAGCCAACTACGCTAATTATTCTGAACATAGCTTCCTTTTTCATAGCTGCTTACAAGCAAAACAGATCATTTGCAAAATGGAATTATCAAAAATTCAGTACCGCATAGTATCATGATAGCTTTCCCACTCAGTGCCAGACACCATCTCGCGGCAAAGTGAATAAAAATCAATTTTCAAAATTTTGCTTGAGTACGGAAAAGTGTACAATTCTCGCTGGAATCGAAGTTTGCGACCACTGACACAAGAACCAGATTTTGAAGATACAATAATAAAGTCTTCGCCAACCAGCGCACAATTATTAGGGGGAGAACAGTTTATGATAATGCCACGGTCATCATCACTTGTGACACATCGTAGTTTCTGTGTCACCTTTACCAAATGACTAGCAAAATGTCGAGTTCTCTTGACACGACTTTTAAGAATGTGTAACCAATTCTCGAATGGAAATGTGGAAAAGTTATCCAGAGGACCATACAGTTTAACGAAGAAGAGCAAATGCAAAACAATATGAAAATTATATGAAACGGAATGTCTACCAAATAATTATTTGGTAGACATTCCGTTTCATATAATTTTAATAATAACATTAATGACGGCATCTGAGCCACGAAACGTTCTATACAAGCATTGGCATGTTCATATATTTCAGTAGCCTTTTCACATGAAAAAACATAAACAGCGAAATGTAGAAGAAGAAAATGGTTCATATAATCATCTATTAAGTAATTCTTGAATAGGTAAGGGCCGATATATAACAAAAACATGAGAAATTCAGTACCCTTGAAGAAAGATAGTTGGGTGTCAATACGCCTTGGACGCCTTTGAAATTCGTGGGGTATGTATTTAGCGTTCATTACACATTCGTCAGATAAAGAACGCAATTGTTCATTAGAAAGTCTACATCGAAGACGAAACGACTTCACTGAACTGAAATAATAATGGAATAACCGCCTTACAATGCCCAAACAAATGCAATGTTGATAATCGATAGGGAACCCTGACATCAATGGCACAATATCTGCTAATGGAGAGATAAAATGCTGATTTGCTTCATTACCAGTAGCATAGTCTCTGTCTGTTCGGAGTTCCGAAGCAACGGTTGGAAATGAAACGCGATGTTCACGCATTTCACCAGTGCAGCGGCAGTATCCGCAACCATCCTTCGCCGTGTGCGACTTAATTGATTGCAAGTAGCTTCTCGCAACTGCATCACACGAAAATATTATCTCTGTAATATGCAAAGTTCCCTTGAAATACATTCCACTCACTTTCAACTGATGTAATTCTTCGATTAAATCAGACAAGTAAGTACGCAGATCATGTTTTCCATTACCATAAAAAATTGCATTTGGCAGAGGTTTCTCATAGATGCTGAATATAGCGAGAATTGGCCATGCAGATAACACTGAGCTTTTCCATAAAGGTAGGCCATCGATATTGATCCTTATTCTTAGCGGAATGACTTCATAGACAAGTAAATATTCGATGCTGAAGGATAAGTTCAATTGAACTTTTCAAACCGAAATGCGTAAAAGCACCACCACTTAATTCACTGACTGCCTTATTCTGCTCTGATAACTTATCAAATTTGTAAAAAGAGCGTGGAACATCAACATTACGATCAGATCACTCATGAATTTCAACAGGTCTATCATTACTTCCCTGGTTAGGTTGTGTTTTTTGTAAATGAGATAAAGTTCCTGATGGGAAGACAATGATTCACCTTCGTCGGGACTTGGCGATTGATCGACATCTTCACTTGAAGAACTTTCGCTGAGGCAATATTTGATTCTCATACAATGATGAAAGTCATCCCAGTAGCCATTTATAATAGAATATAATGCTTACTAATTTAAATTATTAGTTAAAGTAGTCCTAAGGAGGACTGATGGCGTTCTCCAATCCGCAAGTGTACAAAAGCAATGCTACTGTAACCATTGGATTAATCAGTTCTTAAAAGAACTCAATGTAGCTTTCTCGTGGCAACGAATTAAAATTGATCAGCTTTGGCCCAATATCTGGTAAAAATGGAAATCTTAAGACTTGTAATACTACTCATTCTTGCTGTTAATATACTAATACCATAGATTCCAAACACTACCGTATACACGTTCAAAACAGACGTCTAATATACTGTACCGACTACAGATGCTGATAGTGGAAATAGAATAAGACAATGGTCACCATAGGTTAAGGAAATTAGAAATGGATATTATAAAACAACAGGAAACCGATGAATAAAAATTGGAAAAGTGGAGGTAAAATATGGAAATACAACGATGCTACTACACTGATTACAAGTGAACTATATCTGACACTACTCGAAGTGGATAATGGTAAGAGTGGATAAGTGGAAAGTGGATAATGGAGGTAAACAATAGAACTACAATGACACTCTACTACACCGAAAGCAATGAAACTATACACACTATACCTAAGACTACACATGGAAAATACTATTTCTTTACTTGAATTTGTTATCGCCAGTTTCTTCATCCGTCTATAGTACTTTATGTAATTCCACATTTCTTCATTTGAATTACAATACATCGACCACTACTTCAGTTACCGATTAAGGGATATAAAACATAATACTGCAGTCCGTCAGTCATCAGCAGGTACTCGTCTAGTTGTGTTTCGACCCCTAATGACCCCTGATGTTACTTCAGACTGATGTGACTTCATCTATAAACTGTACCGGCATATCAGTTTCAACTTCATCGTCGAGTAGTTTCTCCGCTGTCATCGGTTATTTCAAGATCATCGTTGATCCAGTTGAAGCTCTGCTCGTCTTTTTAGTGTCCTTCGAGACTGAAAAAATGAATGTAGAGAAACAGCTCAAGATTACAGAAAAACGGAATGTGTAACATAATTGCGTAATATTAAAAACATTAAGATTCATGGCTACATTTGCTTTAATAACACTAATCATACATCTGAAATGTACATTTTTACAAGTGTTTTTCTTAGAACTTATATTGCAGATACCACAAGCTTAGGCTCTATACCGATGCAGAATATAGAGATAGGGTGGATGATCCACACCCTAATTCAATAGTTTCAATCGTATAATAGAATTCCGTCATTTACTTCGTACCGAAAATGTCAGCGGCCAGAGTTGGAAGTGGGTCAACAATAATATACCATCGTCCTATGTGACCCACTCATAGGTAATCGACGGCCCAGTGACTCACCGACTTTTCGGAAAAAACTGACCTTTGAGTCATTTCGAACTTCATCAATGGCCATTGTTTAAGTCCGTATTAGCCATTCTTTCAAATAATATATCAACCTAATAACACAAACTAGATACAAAATCAATTGAGGTTAAATTCGATTTAGCCAGTCAGTTGGAGTACATGACAGAAAATGAAAACAATCACATCATCCAAATCAATTCTTTTCAATAGACCATATTATACTACCTGTCTAAGAGGCGATCACAGTTTCATCTAATTTCCTTTTTCTACGATGCTGTGTTGTACAGTACCGGTATGTTGAATACGCATCTTATTTGATGCCACTTTCGGTGCTGAAGCTATGGCTTCTTCCACTTCCTGTGGGGTCGATTTACCATGCTTACTTAGGACAACTTCCTCTGTAACTCTGGTGATAGTTGTCTCTTCATAACTGATGGAATATATGCATCCTGATGCCTTCACGTCATCACAAAGCTGCTTATGCAAGAAGGGCTCTAATCCAAGTGAAATAGAACAGGAAGTCTTACTACTAGCAAGAAAATCAGCGAGTAGGCCTACTGCCGTTTGGGTTACTGTTTGGAGCCATCCTCCAAAGAATTTATCTAATAGTTAGTGCTACGTTTTAAGTAGGCCTAATTGTACTGAACTGATTTCAGAAGCCATACAATTTCGGTAGAGTTGGCCAATTCTACCAGGCTGATTTTTTGTTGTGATCGACTGGATAGTAACAATGATGGTACTCACTTAATTCATTATCACAACTGTTGTCTGTTCACCTTAGACACTACCTTAAACAGAAGCTCACTCAAAATATCGAACAAACTTTAATAGAGCAATGGCGCAGTGGCTGAGGAAATTTGGAATGTGGTCAAAAATGGTTCCAAAGTCGAAGCGATGTAAAGCAAGAACTCAAATTTCGCTGTAATCAGATAATCCTATAAAGACTCAAGGAGAGTGCTGAAACTTTCAAACTTAGTCTTGGATTTTATCTTATTACTGTCTCAATTGTGGCATGATTGATAGAAAACGACAGGGCTATTTTCTAGCCATATATGACCACAAAACTTCTTTGGAAAGTTTTCTACCCTTGTTACTTTTTCGAAATCACTTGTTCGTACAAGACAATTAGCTATTTCATTTTGGTATATCACACTTTCACAGTGTCATTTAGAAAGATAATATTATTTCTTTTGCATTCAGAGCAGCGTACATATACAGTCCGGCAGCCAGAACGAGTTTCTGCAGGGAACGGGGCCGAAAGTGAGACTTTCACTGAATGATGTGCACTGCCTCTACTTGGAATCGGCACGTCTGCCCAGTTCTATAGTGAGTCCCTCTTCTAATTGTCAGCCAGGATCAAGGATCATATTTCTGGCATGTAATGTCTTTAAGTCATTTCCTTTTATGTCTATAAAGCTTATTAAGTCATGTTTATAAGGCTTAGATTTGGAAGCCTCTTAACGTCCGTAAACACAAACATTTTGAGCAACTTCATCCACATTCTCACATACATTGCCGATTAGATTCATGATAAAAGCACATGCACATCACAGGAAATGAGCCGAATCCATGCCAAAAATTATGACTCAGGGTTTAGTCACTTTAGTGCGTTTCGTTTTATCAGAGAAAACATACGAAATTTCATTTTAGCCCAAAACTGCAATCTGCTTCCCATTGGATTTACATGTTTTTCTTTGATCCTGTGTTACGGGTTATTATTTTCTTAATATTCCCAAAACATATGATTGAAAAATGTAAATGAAAAATGTGGATGAATTATATTGTGAAAATAAATAAATGGTGCAAACAGTCCTTACAAGGACAGATGGTACGTTCACAGTTATAAGACAGTCACAGCACCAACAGAGTCTCCAGATTCTTCCAGGACCACAAGCCGTGGTGATCACGTCCGCAGCAGTTCGATGATAGTTCGCACATAGAAGATAGGCTGCAACACCGTCAACGGCTCCCGCCGACAAATTCGCTTGGAGAGACCAGATTGCGTGAGCGGGCGTTGTTCATGCCGCGTTAAATACGTCTGTGAAGATTCGCTCACGGTCATTGTTTTGGTCATCCATTGTCTGATGACATGTCATGTCTGTTGTCAGTCATATACCGTAGATAGCTGGCAAGTTGGACTTTTGTATGACATTGGAACTTGAAATGCATGCCGCGGAAAAGTTATTGCTCTAACAATGGAATGGAGATTGCTCTCACAAAACAATAAAATGCATAATAAAGCAAGAAGACAAACTGCCTAGCACACAACATCCTGTCTGACAAGACAGGACAAGAAGAGGAACTCAGAACTCGGCAGACATGCTGATTCGCAGTAGGCATAGGGTGTACTTCATTCAGTGAAAGTCTCTTTTTCGGCCTCCTTCCCTGCAGAAACTTGTTCTGGCTGCCGGAATAGGCTATATACATTTCACATAGGTGCCGAATGACCTGATGTGCGCCATGTGATATTTTCAATTAAAGACTAATCGATGCCCATAGGCCTACTAGTCTGTTGCACGATGAAATTCGTACTATGCACCGGATGATGAAATCTGCTTTGTAGGTGCATCGGGAAATATCCTCCCATTGCATCCTTATTGGAACTCCGTTTTCGGTCTGAAGAATGGCCTGTCAAAACCAAGGTACTTTCATCTAGAACAGTTAGTTTATGCCATCATTGACGGACCAAATCCAAATGTTGAAAGTGCATTTACGCCCAACTTTTATTTGAAGAACATCGCCGAAGCCTCTCCGTTCCAACTATGAGTGCGTGTCTCACAGCTCAATATCGAAAATGATTATTCGGTCAGTCCACTTTGTGCTTCTTGCAAAATCCACGTAAGCTTACACCTTAACTCAAGATTCGCACACATCACTAGTGGACAAAATTACGGAAACATTGTAATTAATTGCGCAATTCTCGCGCAATTCTCATATATTTTTGACAATTAATTACAATGGATTTATTGCAATTTCTTTGTTTTTTTGCTATATTAGTTGCAATTCTTGTATATTCCACGAACAATTTATTGCAATTATTGTATATTTCTCCCACAATTTATTGCGACTTAAGCGTACTCTATAGAGATTGAATTCTCATCCTTACAACAAAATGCAATGTACACAAAACCATCCTCGCATTTCTGTGTATGTTAGAGCAAACAATGTGAACTTTGATGACATGTAATTTGAAATTCTGTATACAGTTGATACAATATCATTACAGCATAGAGTATTTTACGGCGACAAAACAGGAAAGTTTCACACAGATCTAGGATATGTAGGTCACTCGTCGTGTAGCTTGCTCATTTTGTCTCAAGCTTCCGATCATTAAGTAATCAACAGCACAGACTACTTAAGTCTGATGCCCTATTTATCATCATTCATTTGCAAACGAAACGCTGCAAATAAATATTTCTCGGCTTCTTTAGCTGACATACAAGGACACTGCGAATAAGCGATCTTTTAATTTCCTAGATCTGTGTTTTAATTATATTCCGATATTACTGTGCAAGGCATTACCAATGTCATACAGTCACCCAGATTACTATCAAAACCTTTCAAAGTTAAACAAGGCACCAGCAAAGATGATACAGGTATTTCACAAAGTTCCTCCGTATGTTTTACAACAAAAATAAAGACATTTGTAACCAAAAGATCAGTAAGATGTCGAGGTATACCATGTAATGCATAATTCGAGAAATCAAGCATACGTACAGTGCAACATTGTAGCACAGTTGCCCTGGCAACAATACGACCATCAACATGTTTAATAAATTCTATGACATCAATTAATTGATTTTCACTATTTACTGTAGCTGTATAAATAGAAGTGTATCGATCACTTTTGCTATATGATCTCGAGCAAAATTTTAATTTACCTTTACGAATACAACCCTTGTTAAGAAAATGATATTCATCACTATTCCTATCCGGTACAATGTCTAGAAGCTTCAAAAGTTCAGACTTATTTTCATAAGAAGCAACATCCAAATAACAACTGCTATGTTTTAACAAATAATATTTGTCACATATTTGTTTGAAGTAATCTGTGGTTCCTTGGGTATACAATTTTAGCGCTTTCATCTGGGCTTCGAAAGAAAACATAAACAAAATGGTAACGCTCCAAAACGTTCAACTTGATCACCGAGATGTAACAGCTGGTGCATAGTTACAGTACACATGGAGGTATTATACAGAGTATTCAAAGCAGAGTGAAAGTAAACGAAAAGTTCTTTGATGCTACGTGAAAACGATCTCGCAGATCTCATATAACACATTCTACAACCATACAAAAATGTCAAAAAATGAAATACATATTTCTGGTCATTTATATGTTTATAAAACAAGGACAATACTATCGTTGGTACATTATCTAGAGAAGGTGTTTCGAGAGAAATAATCAACGAATTTTCAGGAGGCATGATTAACATTACGAACAGCATGTCTAATTTCAAATCTCAAGACAGGAGTTTTACCAAACGCATGATGGATGAAGTAAAAAGTTTGAAAGACAATGGCACTATTATAATTCCGAGTGACAAAACATCCAAACTTATTGCAATTACAGAAGAAAAGTACAGGCAGATGCATCGGGAAGCTACTATTGACACCAATAATTTTGAGAGTCAGGGAGATACTGCCTTCGACGGGACAAGGTAAATTCAACAAGGCCTTGACATGTATTGCTAATAAATATAAAGATAATCAGCAAATGGTTTATGGTTGGCTGATGAGATGCAAATGTTCGGAGCCTTCTCTGTCGTCCACATATATTCTTCCTAAAGATCACAAAAATGGACCATTAAAGGGCAGACCAATCGTGGCGGCTACAGACGGACCTGGGACTTTCTTGGCTCGAGAAGTGGCTGGCAAACTGTCTAACTGCCTATAACACGGGAGATCACGCAAACCGACCTTTGCGACGTCAAAAAGTTCAGCTATCTCAAGAGAACTTTCTTCCACATGCAAACTGATCACCACTGCGGAGCGCCACGAAAAAGGCATTATTCAATGCAGATTATTAAGAAAATGCTATTTGAGATCGAGTCTGTTTTCTAACAATCGATCTCCTTTATCATCATCATAGTATATCATGGATCTATATCAAGCACATCAACTTTCCATAAATAGGCAGGTAACTTTTAGTGAGACAGTTTCACACAAGACACTGTTCACTGCATGGAAATATGTCTCGTGCGTCATGGAAATGAACAAGTCATTCATTGGATGCCAACGTCGAATCAGCACGCTGTAATTCTGTAACGAATTTGATAAGCAGATGACGAGTTTTTCATCAATTTACTGCTAATAAAAAAAATTTTGACAAAAATTAAGAAGATCAACCAATGAAAAAAAATGCAGTTCTTTATCATTCAAATATTGAGATTGAAGTTCAAGCAATAAGTAAATCAATGCACTGCAGTTTGTGATGAATTTCGAATTACAACTCGATTTGATTAATTCATGTTTTCTTTCTTTTCGGCAACGGCTATCACCCGTATACACCAACGTAGAATAAAAGTTATGCTGCGAATAAATTGCGTACTAACTTATTCGAGTTGCACCAACGCCGAAATAACGTAAACTAAGAATAAAGTTATTCGAGAGCTAACTTTATTCCGCCCTTTAGTCGCGCGCAATGCACCAACAGCGAATATTGACTTTAGGTGGAATAACTGTCTCATTTATTCGCGGAAACTTAGTCCTGCTACAGAGCAGGTTTAAAAGGTAGAATAGTGATGTTCTGGTTCATTCTGGTGAGTGAGCCATGTCAGGAATGCGGCATTATTTTGATTTGAATGAATTCGGAAGGTTGGGAGAACTACAACGACGTCGAGACGTTTCACGTGCTCGATTTGATCCAATGACATATTATACATGTACAGATGAAGAATTTCGTCAGCGATATCGTTTCTCAAAGGAAGGTGTGGAGTATATATTAAATCTTATCAGATCAGACCTTGAAGCCTATTGTGATCGAAATAGACCTCTATCAGTAATGAATCAATTATTGATCACTTTGAGGTATTACGCAACGGGTGCATTTCAATTGACTGACGGTGATTTTTTCTCCGTGCATCAAACTACTGTTTCTCGAATTGTACACAAAGTGAGTCGTATCATTGCGTCCCTGTCGCCAATTTATATTCGATTCCCTCGTCTGAACAAAATGAACAAATCATTAAATTCTACCAAATGGCTCAATTTCCAGGAGTTGTCGGCTTGATTGATGGTACTCATATTCAAATCCAAAAGCCGTCTACATCACACTCAGAATTATACCGAAATAGGAAGTCATACTTTTCAATAAACACGCAACTAATGATGGATTTCGATTTTCGTATAAATGACATTGTTTTATCGGTGGTATGGCTCAGCCCATGTCTCGCGGATATTTGAAAATTCTAGCTTGTACAGTAAGTTGGAAAATTTATCTCGAGGTTCGTGGTTACTCGGAGATTCTGGATATGCATGTCTACCGTTCTTGATGACACCGTTTGTCAATGCAAGAAATCGATCCCAACAGCGGTATAACATCTCTCACAAAAGAACGCGCAATTTGATAGAAAGAGGAATTGGAGTGTGGAAAAGGCGTTTTCCTATTATCAAGTATGGACTACGCATCAAGACTGAAAACTGTCCACCAATCATAGTTGTATGTGCAGTGTTGCACAATATCGCTATTCAGTTGAAGGAAGATGAGTTTCACACCAACAACGAAAACCTCATGTTTGAAGAAGGAGCCGATTATCACGTCAATGACGCGAATGGCAATGCTGTGAGGCAGACTATAGTTGATCGTTACTTCATTCATTGAATATTCCTGTAATTTGAGAATGTTTTAATACTTGCATCTTACAGCGTGTACATAGCTTACTCAGTGACACTGTCATATAATTTTTCAGATGCGTTTTATATGTCTGACAATTATAATCACTTTGTGAAGGCAACTAATTTTTTGCCTCTATTCTATTGATTAAACTTGTACACACAATCCAATTACCAATTTAAATTTCAATAAGGCCTACTTTTGATTACGCTAACTTAATTGCAACATAGTTACTAGATTTCTAATAATGCAGAGAAAAGTTTTAGTTATTTTTATCAACTATAGTCCACTATGGTAGGGCCTAACTATTTACTTCATCATTGGGATTGATGTCAATAATGTAAAATAGCAAGAATTTTCGACTAGTTCAGAATTTCTTCAGATAAGAAAAATTTATCTCAACAAAGTAATGAGGTACGTTTTGACAAATCTAATTTACATGTTAGCTACTTCTTTATAAAAATTCATTATGAAATTTATCGGTCGTTCAGTTGATGTAGGATGTAGATGATGTAGGACGTATAACATGCTCAGTTTTTATGATAAGCCAAGTGTTTTTTTCCTTTTGTAGTACTATATAGACATCAACCCCCCTATTGTTATTCATTTTTATTTGATTTTTATAGCTGTGGAAACTGTTTGTATATGTAGAGATTACTGACAGATATATTGTAATTGATGTATTTGATTTGTAAATATTGGCTTCAAAATTCTTCAAGATAGCATAGTGTGCATATGCAAGTACATGCATATCCGAAAATTTTACGAAGCAAATTCTGGTGTAAAAATGTTTTGCTGCATTTCTGAGAATAATTGCCGTTGCTGCTGTGGGTGGTATTTTTGGATGATTTGACTTAATAATGGGAAACGGAATCTTACGGAATTCCGGATTTTTTTGATGGCCATCTGGTTTATGTTTTCATTATGACGACAATGGCAAACAATTCTATGAAAACTACTCGTATAGTGGAGTAGAAATATGTATTCAAGTAACCCGTAAATTGTGAAAGAAGCAAAAAATACCTAAAAGACAGGAGATTTTGTCCGTATTACTTTGCCTCTGTGTGATTAGGCCTTCATGTATTGATGAATCAATGCATTTTTAGTCGCAGCATGGACCTAGCCTATGTATGTGTAATCGCATTAATTAAGTTTTAGCAACTATTTGAAATTGATTCTTGGATTACAATTGTAATCATGTCAAAACTGAACATGACCCCCAAAAAAAGAAGAGTGATAGAGAAAGAGCTCTTCCGGATGTTTGTGACACAGCGTTTGAATCCCCGAGACAAGCATTTGCATGGCAAGTAGGCCTAATTGAAATAGTCATACGCGAAAGTTTTATCGTATGTGCGATATGTATACGTGAGCACAAATTCGGTTGGGAACTTTTTCTTGTCAAGATCGTGGACTCACTTGACAAGAAAAAGTTCCCAACTGAATTTGTGCAATGGATCTCAGACTATCTGAGCAAACGTGCTCAATCGGTGAAGCTACTTGATGCTAGAAGTCTTGAGCGCCCAATCAAATCCGGAATACCACAAGGATCGATATTTGGGCCCTATTTGTTCAATCTGGTCATTAGCTCGCTAGTACCGAAGCACAGTGGAACTACGGTCGTCAAATACATTGACGATTGTACCTTCATTGTGCCCATAACCAGCCAAAGCGTTGACATCCTCCAGGAAGAGCACCAAACCATGTTGAGCTGGTCATCGTCAAATGGTCTACGACTGAACTTGTCGAAATGTAAACTCCTGTGGATGCCTAAAACACAAAATTTCCCTGCACCATTGATCCAAAATGTCGCCAGTGTAAACGATGCAAAGCTTCTTGGTGTCTACATGTCTTCAGAGCTGAAGTGGAATAGACATATGGAACACATCAATAGAATAGCCTCACAACGATTCTATGCTATACGCCTTCTGAAACCGATTCTGCACAGTGATCAGACGATCAACGTCTACAACAGTTTGATCAGATCAATTATGGAATACTGTGCTCCCTTGATAGTTGAGTTGTCCGAACAAAATAAGGCCGCTCTGGACAAACTTCAGCGCCGAGCACACCGCCTGATATGTGGCACTAGCGAGTGTGGATGTGGCAGATTCACGAACTTGGACGACAGACGTGAAAGGGCAGCATCCAAACTGTTAATTTCAATTTCGAAAGGTCCTGATAACATGCTCCATGGACTATGCCCACCTCTTTCAGGCCGATCAAACCGCTTTGTAGTCCCTTATTGCAAAACGAACCGAAGGAGAAACTCATTTTTTCTGAAATCGTGTATTATCTATAATAACATTTTTACAGATTAATTTTAGATTGCTTATCACAAATATTTTTATTTACGTATCAACGCGCACGTCACTGATGATGCATACGCAAAACGACTTTTTACTAAAAGAGCCCATAAATTTTTAAACAAGAATGGTTTTCTTGTATATGACATGAATTGAATGATTTCTATTGTGTTCATGAATAAACGTCTTACTTCTACTTCTGAGCTGTATGTGTTCTTTTCCGGATGATGGATACCCTGCTATTTGTGAACATAATGCAATTTTCCTCAATACTTATAGCATAGCCATTGTCAGTGCTAATCAATGATCGATCGAGCATTATTTGTGTGAATTAATATAATTTTACATACATTCTGCCATAAAATCCAAAAATGGCATTTCCTAGTGTTATTACAATGAATATTCATGAATCGTTGTCTGCGGAAACAGCAAAATTTTATCCGTCTACGTGGCAGTTCATCTCAGTTTGTTTTGCTTTCCCCCCTGTTTGAGTCCCTGCATTTTTTAAACCATTTTCTTCCAGATGGAGACGAACGTCAATTCGGATATGTGTTCGGCAAGTGAATGTGAATTTGAAGAATATGAGTAACCTGACTGGAGCCGCTGCACGACCTGTGAAAAATGGTATTGTGGGCGATGCTGAAAGTACACGAAAAAATTTGGATGTAGTTCCGACGTGGGTTTGACTTCTTCTGTTTGACTTCTTTTGTTCTTAAGTTCTGTAATTACGGTAAGAATGTTCTGTAAAAGAGCTCAAATATAAGGTATCAATTAAGTTATTTTTATTTCCTCCAGAACTGAGATGCTCCTTCTCCGTTCATGGTAGCTGATTTGCATTAGTCTACGATGAAATCTCATATCATAGGCATCGATTTTTCTTTCCAGCTTGCTGCTATATTCACAGCCATGCAGAAGAGAAGAAAGCACTCATGATCTCTAGAATTTGATATTTTGATGAGTTTCACGTGCTTGTCTTTCCAGATATTGTTCCACTATGAATAGAGCTGTTGTAGCTAGGGCTATTCTGCATCAGTCGGCAGCAAAGCGAAGACGTAATACGTACGGTGATGAAATCTGCTAGCTAGAGAGAACAGCACAGTCGATTGCGTAATAACCTGACTCGTGTGAAAGCGCTCGAAATCACACAACTTTCTCAGATCTAGCGATTAGAACATACTACTAAAATTTGATGATTTCTATCGATCATTTAAATTAGTGCGAATTATTCTTGAAAAACATGCAAAGCACTCAAATATGATTTCATTTTGTGACCAGTAATTTCAATCCTGGAAGATTGAAATGAAAATTTAGGAACTTCAACCGCTTTGTAGAACTTCTACCGCTTGTACATCGATTGCCGACACATTTTTGAAGAATCTCTAGAAACTCTTGAATTTGAACAGTCGAGTAGACATTTCCTCTAAATTAGTAGGCCTGTGTGATCTACTGTAGTATGTAGGATATACTCTTGAATTCTAACTGTCCAGTTTTGATTATCACATGAATACAGTTGATGTGAAGCAAAACTGGGCGACAATGAGCTGGTTGGAAGCCAGTGATACCCCCACCAATGGGTGGATAATACTGAAGACAATTCAGGGGGACCCAGAACCTTGCTTTTGAATTGAATGATTTTCTTGCATCTCAAAGACTATTCTCCCTTTCAGGTGAAAACGATAATCATGGTTACGAAATTCAAATCATGCGAGTTCCGCATCATAGATGAGGCAAATCATAGTTAAGTGCTGTGTGCAATGCAAAATTTTATGGCAATAACAGGAAAAAGCTAGGTAAACACACATCGTATGCATTTCAACAATCACTTAGCTTCGGATCTTCTCCGCATGCTTTTCTGACTGAAAATGATCAAAACTTCCATAAAATAATACACTAACTATTTGTGTAATATCGTTATGATGGCCAAGCCTCGTTGTATTGCTTCTGTCAGAAACTGATGGTTTTCTCCGTGTCTCCTCGATATTTGTTTAACTCGATGTCAATGAAATAATGCAAACGCTGCTCTATGGCCTCACTGACTTTTATCGGTGACCTCGTCTCTGTGAACGGCTGCGTATGATGTGATGGAAGCAATATTAATTAATGAAAGTAAATTAAGTTTACGTAACTAGGTCTCATCAAGATTTTTAATGTGAATTTTCAAAGTGCGTGAATAGTTAATAATAGCGCGTTAGAATTCAAAGTCGGCTATTAATAGCTTGAACCCTGTTGATGGATCATATGATTCTCGATGTTGGCGATATTAAAGAGCACGTTCTCACAAAGACCACGTCATAAAGAATTCAGTGTCATTTTATGGAAGTGGAAAGTCACAATGCCTCAGGCGTCAAATAATCTTTCGTCACATTGTCCATTTTTCGCGATCTCGAAGAACCTTAAGGCGGTTGAAGCTCATGTCCCTGATACAATTACCTTCGTCAACTGGATCAGGGAGGTCGATGCTTCTGAAAGTACTAGCTTTGCGTCCCTTGACGTAGCAAATCTTTATGGCAGCATTCCCAGGATGGATTCCGAGGAAGAATATGGTATTTACACTATTCTAGAGGAATTCCTTTCTTCCTTTTCATTTATGGATGATTTGTTGATACAAATTCACGTTCCGGATCTATTGGACCTCATAAAACTATCTTTGGAAAATGACTATATTATATTTGAGCAGATGACATTCAAGCAGATTAATGGTCTATCTATGGGAAACCCCTTGGCCCCTATAGTGGCTATTATTTACATGAATTATATCGAAAAATGCGTTTTGAGGAGCATCCCTGATACCATTCTATGGAAACGCTACATAGATGACATTTTTATTATTTGGCCTGATGGAATTTCATTGGATCAGATATTACTTAAATGTAACGGGGTAAGCAAGTCTATCAAATTTACCTGTGAGTCACCGAATAGTGTTGGCTGGCTACCCTTTCTTGATTGTGAAATCAAAAAGTTTGCCCGGCTAACAATCCTACGTAGCTGATACGTAGCAGTCGGTGCCAAACGTTCCAAAGGGTAGCGTAGCAAGTTGGTTGGTGGCAGTACGCAGCAGCCACGTAGCTTTATGATACTTATCCTACACTTACAGCATATTTTCAGCGCTTTTGACGTTTTGCCTATATGAGCGTTGCTGCTCGGTTGCTTCTACGTAGCAAATGCGTCGTGGATACGTAGCAGTTGGTAGCTGCTCGGTTGCTTCCACGTAGCAAATATACGTTGCGGATACGTAGCAGTCGGTAGCTGCTCGGTTGCCTCTACGTAGCAAATAAACGTTGAGGATACATAGCAGTCGGTAGCTGCTCGGTTGCCACCACGTAGCAGATAAACGTTGTGGATACGTAGCAGTCGGTAGCTGCTCGGTTGCTTCTACGTAGCACACATGCGTTGTGTTTACGTAGCAGTAAAAAAATAATAAACCTCCCATCGATTTCTCTTTCCCTCTTCCTCCTCTCTTTTTTCTGCTTCCTCCTCTCTCCATCCTCTTTCATCCATCTCTCTCTTTTCTTGCTCCTCTCTCCATCCTCTTTCATCCATCTCTCTCTCTCTTCTTTTTCATCAACTTGTTCACTTGCTATTCCACTTATTTTCCTTCGTATCTCCTCATATCTCTCTCATTTTCTCCTTTCCTTTCTCTCTTTCTCTTCTCTGTTATTTTCCACTTTATCTTCTTCATATTTCTTTCTCTCTCCTTTTCTCCTTGTTCAATCCCGTCGCTCTTCTCATTCCTATCTATGCATTTAGATATATTTGATGCATCAAAGGCACTATTGCTATAGTCTCTTTCACGCGACAGTATTTTTATGCATAGGAAAAACTGTCACGCCATCTCACAAGATTGAAATCCGCATTTCACAATTGTGTCTTCAAATGAAATGATCTTTTGAGTGCTCGCTAGTTTTTAAGTCTTAAGTTTAAAAAGCTTTTAAAGTTAAAGAAAACTTTTAAGTTTTTTTCTCTCCGCTCTAATTTTCTGACGATGACACATTGTATGACAACCTAGTAACCAATTATATAGTAAATTCAGTTTGCTTTTAGCAGCATGCTATGCATCTGAATCTGCAGAAGTGATGTGATTTTGAAAGCTTTACCACAGTCAAGTTCCGTTGCGCAATCTTCCTGCCCTTCTCGCATTAGCAGACACATTCCATCGCTATCCATCCTTCGGCCGCATTCGTCTTTGTCCGGTTTCGCCTGCCGACAGCTACAGAAACAGGTGGATCGATGATGCGCTGACGCGTCTCGCGTGCAGCCATAGACAAGCGTGCAGCGGGCATTAAATTCATGGCATCGCGAAGCTGAGTAATGATGATGTTACGTCAAATATAGCAGTGTGGACTTTAACAACGTACGCCATTGCTGCTATATCCTTCATCCGTGTACAGAGATCACTTCTCAGTGTTGTCTTTTTCATCGGGCACAATATCAGATTGAGTGACACATGAATTAAATAATACAACCTTCGCCGTGGTGAAGAATTCCTCGAACGAAAGCAACTTTTCATCCGCGATAGATTTACATGTACGAAAATTGATATATTTATCCAGTGAAAATCGAAATCAGCAGAGCAGAACTTCTTGTGAATGAAGCAATCAAAACATATTTGATCTCCATAGACAATATGACTTGTCGCTATTTTCCAACTGCGTGTTTCGATCTCAATGCTTCTCATATTTCTGTGTCGATTACTTTCGTCGCAACATGTAAGTATCAGCATGCAAATTCCTATTTTAATATGTAATCAAATGAAATAAGAGCTTTATGTATATAAGTGGTGCACAACAGAATTCATTCAGACGCTATGAACAATCGAAACACTAGAATTATTGTGGCTATCGGAAAATTCAAGTTGATCTAATTTGAATCAGCTCGATATATTTCAATGGCTCACTGCTATCCTCTTCAGGAGCAGAAGATATGTAGGCTATACTATACAAGAATATTTGCTATGATAGTTATTCAGAATACACAAAGAAATCATAAATCACGCATTAACACTATCATTTTGAATCACTACCATTCTCGTAATCCTTTGCTCCTGAAGATAATAGCTCTGAACTTTTGAAATATCTGGCTGATGTAAATTAAATCAACTTGACTTTTCCGAAAACTACAGCAGTCTAGGGCCAAACCACATAGAATGATTAATTTAGGTGTAGTATGAATTTCTTCTTTTGTAATTCAGTTCTGTCATCAAGAATTGGGAAAACGCATTGTCTAGTGCATTACTAATGTGAAAAGTTGTGATGCAGTGGCTTTGCACTATAAACCAAAATCAGTGATAAAGTGGAATTTTTGAAATGATTAAGTTTCTTTTCATATAGGGATAGGCCTATAAAATACTGATGGTTAAGCCCATTGCATTCTCTACTATATATCGTGATATTGACAAATAAACTGACAATTGATATGCTATTTTACATTTGTCAATAGGCTATATGATTGACCTATATCAGTTTTACATGTATTTGCATTCAGGCATAATTATATGCATGCAGTAATGCTCATAATTAATTTTAAGACATAAAAATTAGTGTTTTGCATATGATGTTAAAGGCTGGGAACAAGAGGAAATTCAATTTTCTTGGCATTGTGCTAAAAACAAGCGGGTCACTCCTTCTCTATATTTGCCTTCATAAAGTTATGTACAATAAAATTTGAGTAGGTAGAAACCACGGCGCTTCGTGTCACATACACATCAAAAGGTGGGAGGACCCACTTTTTGATGTGTCTGTGACACGAAGCGCCGTGGTTTTTACCTACTCAAATTTTACTGTACATTACTTTATGAAGGCAAATATAAAGAAGAAGTGACCCGCTTGTTTTTAGCACAATGCCAAGAAAAATTGTTTTACATATTTTTATATACGATAATGCCGAATAATCGATCATATCACATGTTATGTTGCCATTTCAGGGTGACCAATTCGTGTGAGAATATCTTCGAACCAGCATCTACATGTGCTTGACCATCGAGTTCATCAGGCGACTGTTTCCGGACTAGGAAAATCTAGAGCTAATAAGTAAGTAAGAAAAGGCTTTCGGTTAGCTGTCTTAATTTTCGTAACTTGAATTTCATGTATAATATTAGCCTTTGTCCACCCTTTCTTCTGGATCATTCAATAATTTTACAATATTATTCAATGATAGGTAGGCATACATAAAGTCGGCTTCAAGTGTGCGAAGGAAGTGATGATGCATGAGACCCGCAATCAACCATATTTTAAATGAAAGTAGGCCTACTCCACAATTGAATAGTGTTTTCATAATGATGTCTCATTTCTCTTCAATTGCAATTATGAAGTATTTTGTAGTATGTCTGTCATAACTTGCAAGCTAGAGATGCATGCCGGCATTCTTTATTGTTTATATGACTTTTTTTATTATGAAATAACTTGATAAAAGTTTTCATTTGCTCTTCGGTTAAAACTTAATTGAGTAAAATATTTCATGCAATCCTAGTGTGGGCCTTTATTCGGTTTTTCATGTATTGTTTGACTGTAATGTGTTAGTGATTTTTTGTCTCTCTCGTTAAAGAATCTCGAAACGTTGATTCAAAAATCTCTTAATTTATTTTATTCCTGTGAAAGCTAGAGGCAAATTCAAAAATAATTAAGATCATCAATTGATTAATTGAAGTTGATCAATTGAAGTGATACATATTCATTGAGGTTTAAAAAATTTACTGAATTCTGAAGCAATCTTAAATGTTTCTGTTTAATTCTTTTATGTCGATTTGGTGTTAATTGAAATAGATGTAAACAATAGCTTTTTGTCAAACATCATACCGTAAAGCAAAACACAGTAGGCGTAACTGAATGATGGTAAAATATAGGGCCTATAAGTTGCATTTGTATATAAATTTGTAGCATAAAAACAAATTCAAAAGTGACAGCAATTTAAATTGAGTTAATGAAAGAAATCTCATTGTTATCCATATTACTGTCAGTGTATAATCACTTAATTATCATCCCAACTCTTCAAAGATGCATTTTTATATAAATCAGCAATGAAGTAGGAAGACTTCTTGAGCGCATGGTACATACTCAACATACTTGATTCTATATCAAGCTCTTCCGAAAATTTAGCACAGTGATATCAGACACTATTCAAAATTTAGACCAAGTGTAGCTTCCTGTACGAGTTTCCCCCTTTTGACGAGCACACTTGGTAAAATGGGTAAAAATCAGTGATGTGACTTCGATTAGATTTTAATCGAGGTCGAGGTTGTTCTCGATATAAGTTACATAATTTTGATTGACTTTGGCACCGGACACTTGAATGAAAGGAAAACGAAGACATTTGTGTTTATCAATTTATTGATCACATTGTGTAAACACATTGAAAATCTGATTATTATCTATGATAGTTTTAATTGGTCAATTACTACATCATGGTATGCCTGTGTGAAAACAAAAATATGCTTTATACTAACAATTGCAGTTAAAAGGTGACAATTTTTAACGGACACGCTCAAAGCGTTATTCAATACATAAAATCGTTACAAAACAATTTTGAAAAGCCACAAAATTCATTGAAATCATCTAATGGTATGAGATCACCCGTTCAACCTTAACAGGTGCTAACTTTGGACAAAAGAATCTTGGATGCAAATTTCGTTATATGCCCATAATAAAATTTGAAAGATTGCAACAAATACAATATGGAAACATGGAAATATATTTATATAGTCCCGCCAGAACGAGCCTCTGCATGGAACGAGACACAGAATGATGTATACCCTATGACTACTACGAAAATGCTCACCTTCCGAGTTCTAGCGTGTTCTTTTGATCTATAGACAAGATCAAAGAAAAAGACATGTTAATTGAAGGAAAATTTTTGACCAATATGTCTGCTTGATGTGTTTGCTTCGACTATGCGAGATCTATTAACTCTAGCTACATTATTTGCGGCATGATATATCTTCTATGCGTTCTATCGCGTGATAGGAAAAAATTTTATATGCGATATTTGCAAGAGTTGTTAGATACTTAAGGCTTGAGCTGAAATTTGATCAAAATTTCATGTTTACTTAAGATGCTTGTTGAATCCAAATGTGTTTGGTTTTGGTCGGCAATGGTAGATGATTACATGACTTCATGCCCTGAAAATATATCATGCCACAAATTACAGCGCTTGAGTTAATATATCTCGCATAGTCGGAGCAAACACACCAAACTTCAATTTTCTTCAATTACCATGTCCTTTTTCTTTGATCTTGTCTGCATATCAAAGGGATACGTTGAAACTCGGAAGGCGCGCGTTTTCTTAGTAGTCATAGGGTTTAGAATATTCTGTGAAAGTCTTATCTTTGGGCTCGTTCCATGCAAAAAACCGTCCTGGCGCCGGGACTATCAGTAGAGGCTCTCTATTTTTTCATAGCTATGATCTATACTGTCTGAACCAAAACAAGAGACCAAAAAAAATTATTAACTATTTCTATGCTTTTACTGTATTTGCTATAATCATTAAAATGTTGTGTTTATTCAAGATTGTTATGTCCGAGAAATAGGTGTGAAGGAGCAAATCAGTGTGAAAAAAGAAGCTAATAAAAATGCTGAATGGTAAAATGTTTCTGTAGTTATCTGAATATTGTTAGTCCGACCTCGATTAAAATCTGCTAAGTCAAAGTTATTATTCTTTCGGTGAATGTGGGAGGAACTAAATTCAGAAATTCAAAAAAACGCTTACAAGATGTCCTAATTGCATTGTACAAAGTATCTACTACAAAATGCTGAAAACTTGTGAAAGTGTAGCAAAGTCGATGTGCAAAGCTTAGAGATGAGCTTGAAACGTTGCGTCTCATCAGAGACCACATTTTTGATTCCTTTGTAGTACGAATTGCCACGTATTCCAAACTTACTGGTGTCTGTTTATCACTAAGTTGTATTTTGTTATAATCTCAAATGCAGTTGAGTACCCTTCTGAAGAATTGTTCTTCCTTTTTCAGAGGCAATGAGAAAACTCCATTATAAAAATGGTAATGCAAGAATCAAGGTCCTTGTGGGGAACTGGCTAAAACAAGCCCCTAGAAGATTGTCAGAGATGGCAGACGCAGAGGGTGAGAGTGCCGGAGTAGACATTTGATAAGGTGTACATACGTATTGGAATAAAATCGTTTGTTTGATGATTTGTGTTTTGATATTCCGGAATATTGTATTCTGATTTTCATAGCTGTGGATAAGTTGGACGGTAGGCCTATTGATTGAGGTGGACTTTTGACAACAAACAAGAAAGGGAGTGATAGAATGTAGCGTAGCGCCAGTGTAGCAGTTGGTAGTGATTAGTAGCAACTACGTAGCGTCGCCGTAGCAGTACGTGGCATCCAGTAGCAGATACGTAGGAGGAGTAGCAAAAGGTTCTGCTACGTAGCATACCGGTAGCAATTGGTGCCTCAGCGTAGCGGTAGGTTCCATTATAGGGTCAATTGAGTAGCGGCAACGTTTCAATTGGTAGCAACAAGTAGCACCATGCTACGTAGCAGGTACGTGGCCTATGCCGCCATTTTAATTGGTTTCTGCTACGCATTTCTGCTACTCCCCCGCTACGTAGCAGATACGTACTTTGTTAGCCGGGTTGGTGGCAAATTTCAAATACGCCTTTTTATGAAGAGTTTTCATAGTGGTTCAATATATCCGTGGACTTCAAATGGACCCATTTCGCAAAAGAGAGCCATAGTTATGGGAGAATTTCATCGGGCCAAAACGAGATCTACTAACCGAGAAAATTTTAATTATTCTGTGGATAAGGTGATCAACAGGCTTATCGCCAACGGCTATCCGAACGACTTCATTCAGAATTCTCTGGTGAAATTTAACTCTAAAGAAAGGCAATATGGAGCAAATTCGAATGCTCCGTCCAACTCTCATAGACCATTCTTCTTGAAAGTCCCCTATGTAGATGAGGTTAATAAACGTAAGATGAATTCCCTTTTAAGAAGGACTGGTCTGCAAGACAAAATTAAATTTTCTTTTAATGGTGTCAATAATCTAAAGACTTTACTGCATCCTCCAAAGGAAAGGAAGCAATGCAATAGTGACTGTGATACTTGTGCCTGTGCGCTTCATCCAAATAGATGTCACAAAAAGTTTTTGATTTATGAAATCACTTGTAAAGTTTGTAATCAAGTGTATATTGGTGAAACAGGTCGGTCAATACAGACCAGACTCCGTGAGCACATTTTTAAGGATAATTTTTCAGCAGTGAAATTACATTTTCGTGATACACACAACACTGACATTTCTACGAGTTCAGTTATATGGAGGATTCTTCATGATAATCTGAGAAGTGTCACTAGGAGATGTTATTTGGAATCTAAGTACATTTCCAAGGTCGATCCTTCTCTTCTGATGAACCATTGTGTGGGACGTAATCTAATGTACAGTTCTTGATTTTATTTGTGAATATCTACTTCTTTTCCTGTATTTTATCTTATGACTATCTTACTTTCCTACTTTGTGAGTATTATGTAGCTTAGGCCTATCGTACGTGATGTATTAATTTCCCTAGTTTTGACCTTGAACTTTTGTTGTAAACATACCTCATTGCTATAACTTTACGAATCTCTGTGTCCAATATTCACACGTGAACAAGCTTGCCTAAGCGAAACGTTGTGTGAAACCAATACAATTTGTATCCGAAGAAGTTATTCTCGCTCTTGATCTATCGTTGGTACACTATAGAAAAATAAGAAGTACATGTAATCACGAGCTTTCCAAAATGACCGATCATTTAACGAAACTGGTCTTGCCATAAAAACTGGAATTTTTACTGTTTCTAATACCTTGTCATAGTTGACAGTATGTCTTCCAATGAAATAAATTTCTCTATAAGATGATGAGTCTAAAAGCTTTTTCAGTAACAATTTAAAAGTTTTCAAATACGAGGTGCAGTGGATCAAGTAAAACATGTGACGGTATACTAAGATAATTTGACAAACAAGACATTCCTTTAATACCAAATAAGGTTTATCACATGAGCCAGTTCACTGTATTCCCTATATTGATCATCACTAATAGGTTCGTAAACGTCTCCGTACCTTCGAGTGTGACCCCTGCCAGCTCTTACCACTCTGTCCGATGCACCAAGCATCCAAATTTACCATTGAATTGTTGATGATTCAAGATACTCGCGGAGGCCGGTAGATCAAACACAGCAGTATGCAACTTCGGTAGAACTCTGATATATGAGCATCCCAGATTCAAGTCCATTGGGCTACCAATACCAGACGTTTTCAAATAATCTGTTAAAAAGTGACACCAATCAGGTTTAACCCTACTTTCCCAAAGTCCAAGGATGATAACATTTTCTCGTTTGGTTCGTAGATGTAACGGCAAATCCAAAAGCATACAATGGGCAGGCCAGACTGCTGATTTCTTATACCTATACAATTGTCCACCATCAGTAGAGAGATGTAGATGCAGGACAATAATATCTGTATCACCAATACCGCATCCTCCAAGAATATCACTGTTGTCATGTTCCAAATCACGTCGATAGTTTCTGATTGTATCCAAATAGCGACACAGTAATAATTCTAATTGCCAAGTTATATCAAAAGTTACACATTTTTCATCAAATGTGAAATTGTATGAGGGAGTTTGGTCTAAACACAAATGCTTTCTGATATGCTTTTTAACTACTCTCCATGACAATTTCTTTTTGATGTTACCCGAAACCTGGAAGATAAAAAATTGTGTAGAAACATGGAAGGGGTATCAAACGTATACACATATAATAAATCGCTAATTCTACGAAAGATAGATCATCGGCTGTCAAATGCCAGTAACAGAAATATCAGGTAACTTTAGAATACTCGAGCCCATATCCGTCATTCTTTAGGATGATTTCTGGATAAAAACTCTTTGCACAGTCTTTCCTCTTGGGTTAAAAGATAGGCTTCGAGGTTTTGGATGAGTAGTAAGTAAAACTCCACTTCTGGATAGCGCAAGATGGCCGCCGTCGCTGACGTCTCCCCCCCTCTGGACCGGCAGAGTGTCGTGGTCGGCCGCCGTGGTGCTTCGGGTCTGACGTCCCCCCCCTCTGGAACGGCAGAGTGTCGTGGTGTGCCGGCCACGTGCGTCCGTCAGGTTCGCTGACGTCGTCGTCCTCCCCCCTCTGGCCGACCGTCGTATAGCGCGCGGTGATGTGGTGTCTAGGTTGGCGTGGTGTGCCGGCCAGGCTGGCGTGGTGTGCCGGCCAGGTTGGGAGGGTGGACTGTCGTAGCTCACCTGAAAAATCCTAAGTGTCAGAGTGACTTTGTATGGGTAAAATTTTGAAAATTTTCCAAAGTGTGGAATTTCGACCTGGGACCGTCACCAAAACATTTTTCATCAAATTTCACTGATCCCCCCCCCGACAGCAAACTTCTAACTTTGGTTCTAGTGAACGGATTTTGTTCGTTCGGGTTGCATTCGAAAGAGGATGAAAAACTGCTCGACAACATTTTTTGTTGCGAGTCAATCGGACCAGCCGTTCAAAAGTTAGAGCGGTTACAAGATTTTAGGTCGGAGCTCGCTCACCTGAAAAAATCCTAAGTGTCAGAGTGGCTTTGTATGGGTAAAATTTTGAAAATTTTCCAAAGTGTGGAATTTCGACCTGGGACCGTCACCAAAACATTTTTCATCAAATTTCACTGATCCCCCCCCCGACAGCAATCTTCTAACTTTGGTTCTAGTGAACGGATTTTGTTCGTTCGGGTTGCATTCGAAAGAGGATGAAAAACTGCTCGACAACATTTTTTGTTGCGAGTCAATCGGACCAGCCGTTCAAAAGTTAGAGCGGTTACAAGATTTTAGGTCGGAGCTCGCTCATCTGAAAAAATCCTAAGTGTCAGAGTGGCTTTGTATGGGTAAAATTTTGAAAATTTTCCAAAGTGTGGAATTTCGACCTGGGACCGTCACCAAAACATTTTTCATCAAATTTCACTGACCTCCCCGCCCCCTCTGGACAGCTAGCTTCGATCTTGGCTTCTAGTGGACGGATTTTGTCGTGCCATAGCTCGTTTGAAAGCTAAGAGTGAGACAAATTCAGTGAAAGAAACGGCTTGTTCCTATCTGTCTTCGTTTAGATGTGAGGCGCCATTTAAGATTTTGGGAGATTGTCGAAAAACGACAGAGTTAGAATTTTGGACGTTTTGGGCTGCAGCGTCAAAACGAGGCATCGGATGGGAAAACGGAGGCCAGATTCGGATTCAGCGTGAAATTCTGCATCAGTATGGTGAGTTTCAAGTCAATCGGAGAGAAAAAGTTTCGCTGACCTCCCCCACGGCACCGATCTTCCAACTTTGGTTCTAGAGATCGTAGAAAGTCGTGCAATAGCTCGTTTGAAAGCTAAGAGTGAGACAAATTCACTGAAAGAATCGGCTTGTTCCTATCTGTCTTCGTTTAGATGTGAGACGCCATTTAAGATTTTGGGAGATTGACGAAAAACGATAGAGTTAGAATTTCCCAAGAAACAGCTCCAGCGGGCGAATGAAGGCTCGGATTGGTAAACGGAGGCCAGATTTGGAATCAGCTTGATGTTATTGTCCAATGAGGATCATCATCCAATGAGAATCAAGCATTTCTATATAAATAGCGAGCCTTCCACAGTGAGAATCATTCCATCGTTGAATCACACGAGTGACGGACGCACATTTTCTCTCTCTAGTTCCCTATTCTATTATCCAACTAAAATGGTAAGTCGCTACTTTCCTCCCTCTCCTCCCTTGAACGTAAACTTAATACAATCTTTTCCATTTTCAGGCATCTACTCCATCTGCTGCGCTAGTAGGACAAAATGGCGGTCAAACGTTACAAGGTTCGCTACGATCAGATCATCTACAACTGAGGCCAGTGGAAGAAACAACCAAGGTACATAATCCTACACCGCTACAGCGTAAATTTAAACAAGTCTTGCGTTATGACGATCATGGCGTAGTACTCCAAACGGGAATGCTCCCTTCCACGGATGTCAAGATAATGCACAATCAGTATGGGGACTACATACTGATCCCCGTGAGTCCGTACATTCGCCACCAACTTGATATTATTGAGGAGTACGTGACATTAAATATGGACATTCCTACTCCTCTTGCTCAAGAGTGGAAGGCGAGAGATGACAAGGATACTCCCTATAGAAAGATTTGGGATGGTAATCACATTTGCCTACCGGTATCACATTGGTGCACTTACTATAAGAAGGAGGGAGATCATTCAACACCCATCACATGCGACGAGCTCGGAGAAGGTACTTGGGATATCCTTTTCAAAGTGAATGGGCTATATTATGGTCGGCATAAGGATAATAAAATAGCCTCTCTCTCCATGCATATGGAATCCATCCTATATATTCCAAAACCACCCAACGTGGACGACATAATTGATCAAATCCTTAACAGCAGTGGTACGAAGCGCAAGTCGGAGAAGAATGCTGCATCAAAACGCAAATCAAAGAAGGAGAATTACTAGTCCTTTCCTAACTCTACCCTATGACAATTCGCTTATGTGCTTTGAGTGTCGTAGCGTGGTCTTATTAGATACATTTTACTTCTTCGTTGCCATCATATCATTTGTGTATTTTGTCGTGAAAAGCATCGATGTAATTCTTCATTTTGTAATATGTTATAGAACGTTTCCTTAGATGTGTAAATTTCCGTTTTAGGCTTCTATCATCATTTTTATGGATTGTGAGGGTGAACCTGTACAGGAGCTCAGTGCTATTGCTATGAACAATTGGACATATCAGATTGTCAGTGTCTATCATCAACATGCCAACTGCAATCCCAATGTTGATCAATGGGCGAGAAAACACATTCATGGACTTAATCTGAAATATTTGCAAGACTATGGCTTTTCTTGTGAGAGTGCTCTTCTTATTGACTTTGAACGATGGTTAGCTGCTTTCAATGTTATACGCATCTTTTGTAATAATCCTGGTAAGGAGAGGAAAGTATTTCCTAATTTAATCATTGATGATATTTTGCTCCCACCTTGGGATAGTAGAGTGAATCAACATTATCATGAAGTCACGAAACGTTTTAAGGATTTGTCTGTTCCTATTTTGTCTGTTCGTTGTAGTAGCTACGTTCATAACCAATGCTTCTTTCCTCCTTACCTCAGCACTGCCAAAGTCCTGTATGGTTATCATTGCTCGCTGTATGATAGTTACCAGCTGTATCTATTTTATCTGTTTAAAACCATTGATTTATAATGCATGCTTGTTACCGTTATTCAATAAATGTTACTATGAGAAGAGTTGTTTTCATGCAATGGATGGGTTAGATAAAGGGTGATCATGTCTTTCTCAAACGACTGCGGAACATTACATTTTCATAGGCAAAGTTTAAAAGGAGCTGTTCAAGATTATGTGATAAATTTTCATAAAGATGAGACCGACATCGAAGCAGTGGTCGATGATGCTAGCACTCTATTTCTAGAGTTAATGAATACATTCTCTGATAGCATTGTCATGGCGCGATTAGTTGCGAAAATTAAGTTTAGTCATTTTGGAAAGGAAGAGGTGGAAAGTCGCTCTTTCCATTTTGCTTCTTATTCAATGGAAGTGGTAGATCACCCCGAAGAATTTTTTAAAAGACATATGATAAAAATTGCTGAACGTCTTAACGCATTTAACCATCATGGTAGCAGTCTAGTGATTGAAGCGATTTCAGATATTCACATTCAACTTTCCATAAAGAAAAATTGAAAATGCAGTGGTACTTGATTGTAGCACAACTGGTTTTCGAGCTATGTCTGCTCACTCTCGAAGTATATTCCTTCTGTACATGTGTCTATTATTTAGAAAAGGCTAGCAAATTCATATCTTCAAAAAGACTTGCTATAGACATCAGTAACGGTGAAACTATGTGTTGTGATGTATGTAAGCGAAAGGATGGAAATGAAAAGCGCATCTTCAAGAGATGTAAGCATGCTTTTTGTCAACGCTGTTTCATACGTAATTGCATTCAACTTTGCAAATGTAACCACTGTGACATTGCTCATTTCGAGTGTCACTTATGTCGCAATAGTTAGTACCTATGCAAATGTGGTAAAGATAGGTTTTAGCAAAGACTAACACGGAAAATGGCGAAACGTAAAATGGCGAAACGTAAAAGTCAAAAGTTCTCTTCAGCCATTCAAGCTCTCCGACGAATGAAAGCAAATCAGCGATACAATGCTATACGACATGCCAACGATAAATTCATTCATGAAATTATTTCTCATGTGAGAAAGTTGAGGACGAAGAAATTAGCACCAAAACAACGAAAGTTACTTAAGCGATATGCTACGAAATTGCGTTTCATCTCCAATCCTAAAGTCACCCTTCAAAGAAAGAGGAAAACTCTAACACAAAAGGGCGGTTTCCTTTCAGCAATACTTCCAATGATAGCTCCTGCCGTGGGCAACCTATTGGGAAATATCTTTGGCTCTAAGCGTTAATTATGCAAATGTTGAATCTCAAAGTAATAAAATGGATTTCAGACTTCAATGTGATAAAGTTCTGACTGTATCAGGTCCATCTCATGCAGGTAAAACTGTTTTCACGCTGAATTTATTGGATAAAAGAAGGGAGTTGTTTAAGGAACCTATCAATCGAGTGATTTGGTGTTATAGTATTTATCAACCGTCGTTGTTTCAGGAATTGCAAAGTCGCAACTTTATTCGACATGAAGGAATTATTCCAGTGGATAAACTTCAGTCTAATGATGTTGTTGTATTGGATGATTTATTAAAAGAAAGTAAGAATTCAAAAGATGTTACAGATATGTTCACTCGTGCAGCACATCATTAAAGGTGTTTTATCATCTATATCACACAAAATTTGTTTCCTGATGGAAAAGAAGCTCGTACACGAAACCTGAATACACACTATTATGCTATTTTCAAGAATCCGCGAGATAAAAGTCAATTTGAAATTTTAGCGCGACAAGTTGCACCCAGAGGATCAAAAGCCTTAATTGAAATTTTTCAAGCAGCTACTGAAAAACCATACGGTTACTTATTCATTGACTTTACGCAAGAGTGTCCGGAAGAATTTAGATTTCGAAGTGATATTTTGAAAACTCCCATGATTATCTACAAACTATGAGTTCTTATTCTCGCATGATTGTTATTCCTCAGGATGAATATGTACAATTGACTGCCATGCAGCAAGTAAAGCAACCTCTTGCAAATCAAATGTATAGGAAAGAAATAGATTATCAGCAAAATGTTCACATCAAAGATCCACATCGTGCTGTATTATTACAATCGGAAACTGTTGAGCAATTGAAAAACTTGAAGAATAAGATGCGTGACTCTGTATCGACTGCTACACCTTTAGCATCTCGCGCACATGCCATATCTCTTTTCAACAGTATTGAACCCCATCTCAATGTAAATGATAGAGGAGAAATCATTACAGATGAAAATAAAGTGATTGATGTTTCACGTTATGAAGACTTGATTCAGTATGCGACACGTAGAAAGCGCCGTCAGGGCTATGTTCCACCTGGTTGGTCATACTTTCTTAAACTATTGAAAAAGCATAATGTGCCAAAATTTGCTTTGAATAATGAGACATTGAAAGAACTTGATTCAACAGTGGCTACTGCTCCAATGCTTCAGACGATGAAAATGCCAACAAATTGGTTTAAGACGTCACCTGCTACATCCCCTCCCACACTCACTAAGCAAACAAGAGGAAGAACTCGACGTAGATCTACATCATCACTAAAACTAGTAAAAGGAAAACGTAAAACAGCTCCTCCTAGGAAATACATGTTCTCAGACTATTAATATGAAGCAGATGTGTTGCTTGCCATGTTATGAGCCGCCAGAGGTGAATGTCGTTGTCACTTGCACTTGCTGCGCCAGCTCTCACAATGAAACCCCTAAGCAATGTGAACACGATTGCAAAACCGCTAAAGCTAAATGCTGCAGTTGTTGTAAATGTAGAAAGGCAAGAAAACAAAAGGATGAGAAGGAGAAAAAAGAGTCAGTCGTCATCGACTGAACGTTTGAAGTCAATCTATTATGATGTAAAACATCCGGCAGGATTTGCATCTATCAAGAAATTATCAAAAGCGAGTGGTCTTCCACAATCACAAGTGAAACGATGGTTAAAGGGTCAGGCTACCTATACACTCCACAAACAAGCGAAAAAGAAGTACCGCACCCGCCATTATATTGTTCATGACATCGATGAACAGTGGCAAGCAGATTTGTGTGATGTTGCCTCCATTTCAAAACATAACTCGGGCAATAATTTTATTTTAACCGTCATTGATATTTTCTCGCGTTATGCGTGGGCTCAACCTTTAAAAACTAAAGAAGGGAAAGGAGTAGCAAAAGCATTCCAAACAATTTTTCGAGAAGGTCGCATTCCAAAAAGAATTCAGAGTGATCAAGGAAAAGAGTTTGAAAATCAGCATGTGACAAGATTATTTGAGAGGCATGACATTGAGTTGTTTAGTGTAAAGAGTGCTTATAAAGCTGCACTCGTTGAACGTTTTAATCGCACATTAAAAAATCGCTTGTGGCGACATTTTACTGCCAACTTGACACAAAATTGGACAAAGGTTCTACAAGATACACTCCATGCCTACAATCACTCTATCCATCGTTCTATTGGACTCAGACCAGTAGATGTAAATGCTGACAATGTAGATAAAATGCGCGAATCATTCCAACGTAAACGCACTCATGTGAAAAGTGATGTGAAAATTGGCGATAAAGTTCGTATCTCAAAAGTGAAAAGTGTTTTTGCTAAAGGGTACCTTCCGAATTGGACAGAGGAGGTATTTACAGTATCAAGGATTAATCAAAAAGACTCTCCGACCACCTACAAGTTGAAAGATTACGATAATGAAGAAATTGAGGGTAGCTTTTACCGCGATGAGATTGAGGTAGTCACTGAAAGTGAAACATATTTGGTAGAGAAAATCATTCGATGTAAAAAACGGCAAGGTGAAGAATGGTGTCTTGTTAAATGGACTGTTTATCCTTCAAGTATGAACTCTTGGATGCGTCGTGCTGACATCTTTCATCTAAGTGATCGACAGTGATTCATGCAAAGTTGTAACTAACAATGTTTAGGATTTGAGCTATGAATCCAACTGCCTCATTTTATTCACGACCCTCCTATGTAAGTGGTGGAGGACAAATTTACATCGGCGCTCGCCGCCAACGTGGAGGTAGCATACTTGGTGCACTGAAATCTGTTGTAGCACCTCTCATATCCAATGTTGGTAGATCTTTAAAACGAAATGTTTTAAGTAATGCCGTTGGCTTTGCTGGTGATGTTGCTAGTGATCTTTCCAGAGGTAGAAGTTTTAAGAGCAGTTTGTTGAATCGTGGGAAGGAACGCGGTTTAAAAACATTGAAGCAGACCTTTGCTGGTGTTACTCAAGGAAAGAAATCACCTAAACGAATGAATAAAGGAAGGAGGAAACATCGCGGAGCTGGTAAGGTGCGATCTTCAGTCAAAAGGCATTCACGCAAACGTCGTAGAGGCTCTAATCATTCATCAGGCGCTAAACGACGACGCTGCTATAACTTCTAATCATGGAGTGTAAAACTTCCGGTTTTTGTTTGTTGGATCAACAAGCCATACAGACAGATATTCTTAGTTCAAGTATTGTAGATTATCATCCTCGAACAGCTGAGAATGCTGGCCCCATTGAATTTGTTATTCCTGGTGGTAGTGATGACTACATAGATTTGAGTTATGCGATGGTTGATTTGAGGTTTAGAATTCAGCAAGCAGATGGAACTGCTATTGACGATACACATAAAGTTGGACTGAACAATTTACCATTGATTACATTACTTCGCGATGTTTCTCTAACGATTGGAGAGCAGCAGGTGGAAGGTGGTCAAAGCGATTATCCCTATAAATCATATTTCAATCATGTATCACAGTTTCATCCAGCAGCACAAAAAAGTCATATGGAAGCCATGGGATGGTACAGAGATGAAGCAGGAAAATTTGATGTTGAAACAAACAGTGGCTTTGTAAAGCGATCTGCTATGATTAAAGATAGTAGAGTATGTCAGCTATATGGTCCGCTGAATTTAGACTTCTTTAGACAGTCAAAGTTTTTACTCTGTAATACCAGCATGCGACTCAAGCTGACATTGAATAAGCCTGAATTTGCGCTGAATGCATTTGCTAAAGTTGACAATTTTAGAATTCATGTGGAAGATATTGCACTTTACATTCGTCGAGTAGTACCGAATCCAAGTGTCATTAGAGGGCATGCTGAAGGTCTTAACCGTCAAAATGCCATTTACCCCGTTCAGCATACAAAGCTTCTCACCTTTACAATTCCTAAAGATCAAAAGAGTTTCATGAAAGATGGCCTCTTTCCATCGGAAGCACCGAAGCTCCTCATGGTGGCAATGGTTAAAAATGATGCATTTAATGGTAATATAAAGAAGAATCCTTTCAATTTTAAACACAATCAGTTAAGTGAAATTGCTTTACGTGTAAATGGTGTGAGTCATCCTGGTCCACCCTACAAACCAGATTTTGCTGCGGATCAATTTATGCGCAGTTACATGTATGTTGATTTTATGGATGTCTTTGGCTTTTACAATACGGATGACACCAACGGACTGACTATGAAAGAGTTTAAGAGTGGATATACTATTTATGCATTTGATTTGACTGCTGACAGCGATATTAGTGCCCCCTATCGTCAAGCGAACGTGCCTCATAATATTCGTTTGGATTTGACGTTCAAAAGAACACTACCTGAGACGATCAATGTATTAATTTATGCAGTCTTCGATTCAAACATTGAAATTACAAAGTATCGTGACGTGATTCTTCAGTATAATCGTTAATGAGTTGGTTGACTGCTGACGATATTAAGACTAAAGTGCAGCGTAATGCAGACGAAGCGACGTTGAAAGCTTTCGATAATGTCTATTCACTCGATACCTTACCACCTGCAGTAAATCACTATCCCATCTTTATTGTGCTAAACACTCATTCGCAGAATTTAGGCGGTGAGCATTGGAAAGCGATCTTTATTGGAGAAGACCGACGTGGTGAACTATTTGACTCTCTTGCTCAACCTCCAAATATACCAACACAACAGTGGTTGAGAAAACATACGCGTCAATATCAGCGAAATGAACGCATACTACAACATCCACTTTCATCAACGTGTGGTGCTTTTGTACTGTACTTCATCTTAAAACGTTTACATGTATCTCGATTTGGATCTGTTATTCAAAACTTTTCATGTAATCCTTCCTCTAATGAAAAAATGATTTGTAAGTTCTATCATGATTTGAAATAAAAACATCATGTTGGAAAAATTGTTTTTTATTTTACAATCCGCTGGGTACGTACATACTCAATGAGATAGTCTAGGATCACATTTGCTTGTACATGAGATTTTAGTCCAGTAATGATCACTTTACTATTATGAAAGATTGCCACATGTACAGGTAACCAACAACTAATGAGAGCTGCAGGAAAAAGTTCGGGTTCATAACACAAATTGTAACTGCTGGTACGAATCTTCAAAAATGATAGACTGTCACTCAATTGAGTAGAGATCACCATATTGTCCACAGTCAGATTCGACATCACACACCTCTCCCTCTTCCATATCCGACGTAGTAGTCTCTGTAGCTCTAAGCGCATTGACTGCGCCGATGAATGAGAAAGGGCGCCGAGAATCTGTACAGTCCCATTTGGGAAGAGTTGAAGATTCCGTGAATTGTTCATCTTCACCACTAACATTTGAGGACGGCCCGGGTAATACTTGCTGTTTGGAAGCTGTTGGTGTAATGTTGTGAGATCGATTTTGGTGTAGAGTCTGAAGCGACGGAGAATGTTGACGATGGTGTAGCGATGGCGCTTCATGATGAAAGAATGAGTAAATTGAGCGATGTACCTTCCTTTTATACTTTTCCCAACTACCTTGATGAAATGTGAAGTTAGTATGAAGTTGGGAATGATAGAGTTGAATTCACCGATTGTTGACGCGCAGCCAGATGCGATTTCCAATACGTGAATGTCTTTTCATATAGAAGTATTTCAAGTCCTTCATGATATGATGTAGAGATTGAAAATGACGATAAGATAAAGCAAACTCTCTTCTCACATTTCCAGTTGAATCTTTGAAATAGACGTTTCGATCATGATCCGTTTCAATACGTTGTAGGGAATCTAATTTCCAACTCATGGTGCGTGATAGTCATGTCTGATTAAGATTTGCATAGTAGGGCGATGAACTCACGACGAATAAATGTCATGATGGAGCGATGTATATATCTTCTATACTTCTCCCAATTGTATTTGCGAAATGAGAAACAGTTTGCGGAATGAAAATGGTAGATTTGAATTTCATTTCTGTAATGTTGAAGCCAAACTTGATCACCCAAGGAGATGAATCTTAATGTTTCAAAATATTCCAAATCCCTCATGATATCATTGAGGTTGACAAATTGTCGCCATGTTAATGTAATTCCTCTTGATGTATGACCATGAGAATTTTTGAAATGTACGTTTCCATCACGATCAACTCTGATATATTGTAGAGAGTCCAAAATCCAAGTCTTCATGATGTTATGCAAAGTTGCAGATCAGCAATATAAAAATGTCGTTTTATCATATTTTGCTTAGCAATGCGGCTACAAAGAGATTTACTAGTAATCGAGCCGCACTCTTTTCTACTCCCATTGATCATGCACAACAGCTAAATGGAAATTGGGAAGTGGGTGTCACTCAACTTGTTTATAGCAACTGTGTCTATACTTTTGATCATGAGGTGATGACTATTAATATGAGGCGTACAGCTGCTTATCAATGTGAAAAGGGGTGCCGAGTATACATTCCACAGTGGCCAAAGAAAGATCTCTTATCATGTAAAAAGTTTATATATGATTTCTTGAATAAAGCGAGTAAACATATTGTCCAATTTACTCCGCACAATGATGATTATAATTATGTACATCATGTAGTTGAGAAAGATTGGATTGTTGGTTTAAGTCCAAGTTTAAGAAATGATTTAGGTTATCTCGCTAGCGCCTTAACAAGCTATGATAATTTTAACGTTAATTACCACATAAGTGGTCATAAACAGTTAATATATCGAGAGGAAGCTTATTATGTAGATCTTATTCCAAGAAATGAGAAGACGTTGGTGAAGAAGATTGTGATTAAGCCAAGAAAGACAAACATGACTCCTGAAACATTATTGAAGAAATTTAATTATCTCCTTCGAGTTGATGGCAAACAAGTGGCAACATTGACTTATATTAAATCATCTAATCATATTGCAATAAGCAAATTAAATGATGATGATCTAGTATTAGTTTGTTCAAAAGATTTTCATCAGTTCTTACGACATCGTTCTGCAGCTGTTCATGGAAAATCTGATATGCAACATTTACCATGTGAAAGGTCAAATCAATTTGATACAGAATGGACCGTATCTTTATACAGAAAGTGTGTAGAGCCTTTAGGTGGTATCTTACATGAAACAAGAGTGTTGATGCCTCGCATTATTACTTCGGTTAAATTGGTTGTAGATTATTTAAATGAAGTGATTAATGAGCAACATATTTCATTTTCTGAAAAAGAAGGTGTTCTGTCTCTCACTATAAGTGGAAAAGGTATTGAACTAATTATGGATAAAACTCTAATGGACATTTTGGGTTTTGATCAAAATATCTTTAAAAGTGGTACTGTAACCAAAGCTAGCGCAGACATGTCGCTATCGCGTCGTATTAACTATTTTCAGATATATTCCAATATTGGTGAAGATGTACGTGTGGGAGATGTTGAAGCTCCATTGCTAGCAATGATACCATACCAGCCAAAAAGCTGCAGTATTTTATCTGAGCATACTTTCAAGAAAGTGCATTATACAAAGCTGAAATCAAACTACATCCCACAAATTGATATTGCCATTTATGACGATGCTGGTGCGTTGATTCCTTTTCATAAAGATGCTGTGACAAGTATCACACTCCATTTCCGAATGAAGAGTTAATGCAAACGTATGCTAATATATTTTTCCAATGTGGATAATATGGAAAGTGAAAATAAGGACTCGTTTCTAATCTACTTGCCCAGTAATGCTTCTATGAATAAATTTCCCAAAAATAAACCATCAGACTATCGAGTAGAATTAAATCGGCCACTGCATTTAGAAGGTGAATGGGAGGTTGGCGTTTCTAGTATTTGCTATGATAGCAATATTCAGAATGTGAATGATTTGGAAGAAATGATATTGACTCCTCGCACCCATGATGGAATAACGATGAATAATGCATTTCAGTTCCCATACAATTTAACATCAGATGGAAAGTGGAACTATGAATGGATTCAGATAAAATCAGATTCTTATGAACCATTTGGGAATGAGAAAATTATTAAGGCATTCAACAGTGGTAATACTTCCATCATGAAGAATAAAAATCAGAAAGCTTATGAATTTACTATCTATCATTGGAGTGGGAGACAGCTGCTTCGCTTTCATTCTTTTACTAAAGGTCTTACACTGTGGTTGGATAATGAATTCTATCCACATCTTGGTTTTGGTCATGGACTACATCTAACATCAATTGCTACTGCAAATGTTAAAAAAGTTTATTCAAATCGAATCAACAAATTTCATTATAGATTTAAAATATTTGATGAAGATGTTGTAGAATGCGAAGAACGCATCATTTTGAAAAAGCGTGGTGTTAAACCTTTATCACTTATTGAGTTAGTAAAACGATGGAATGAGACTGTGGGTAAGAAGTATGGAGAGAAAATTATGGCGAACAAAAATAAGTTGGTTATTCAGAAATATAATGACAAACTTACAGTTTATTTCTCTCCAACCTTGCGTCATTTTGTAAGACATTATACACCTATTATTGGAAGCAGTGTGGTGTATGCTTCTCATGAATATCACACTAAAGCTGATTCAGTTAATGATGAATGGTGGGTGGACATCTATGGCGATCGCATCAAGAAAATTTACCAGTCTTATGAAGAATCTAAAGTTGCTATCAATATAATGCCGCGTCTATATCATACAGTTGAAAGCTTCATTCATGTAGTAAATCCTTATATACAACAGAAGTTGAAGCATGTGATGAAAAGTAAATATGATGTAAAGACACACCACATTCCGTTTTCAATTGAAAATCAACGCGTTGTTCTGAGACTGGGTGATGACATTCAATGTCAATTGAGTAAAAATTTGAAAAAACTCTTTGGTTTTTCAATGCTACAAACAGTGTTTGCTGCTGCGCATACGATTGGTATAGAAACACCAATGACACTTGATAAACATGAACAGCACCTTTACATTCAAAGTGATTTGATTCTACCTATTTCTGTTGGTGAGAAAAAAGAATACATTTTACGTGATTTCATTCATGATAAAGACGCTTCATATGGAATAGTCGAGACGATGTTTAAATCTATTTTCTATCATCCCGTCGTCAAACAAACTATACCCTCTATTGCTATCAAAATTACCAATGGTTTACAAGAGTGCATCCATGTGAAAGATACTAAATCCCTCATAACTTTAGTGTTTCGGAAAACAAAGTGAAGTCATTGTGATATGTTTATTGAAATAAAAATATGTATATGAAAAAGTCTTTTCACAGATATAGGGGGAATGAGCTGACTGTAGGCATATATTCACAAGGAAGAAACGATCTCATGCGATACATAAAACAACCATGTATATCTACAAAAAGCAACATCAAAATACTGAGTTAAAGTTGATTATGTCAATACATCTCCTGAATGTGGTAGCGTGAGTAGCTGACATACTCTACTATCTGTAATCATAGCAGATCGCTTTACAAAGCCACTCTTTGTTTCAACATCAAATTTTCCTGCTTCATCTCTGTACCATCCCATGGCTTCCATATGACTTTTTTGTGCTGCTGGATGAAACTGTGATACATGATTGAAATATGATTTATAGGGATAATCGCTTTGACCACCTTCCACCTGCTGCTCTCCAATCGTTAGAGAAACATCGCGAAGTAATGTAGTCAATGGTAAATTGTTCAGTCCAACTTTATGTGTATCGTCAATAGCAGTTCCATCTGCTTGCTGAATTCTAAACCTCAAATCAACCATCGCATAACTCAAATCTATGTAGTCATCACTACCACCAGGAATAACAAATTCAAGGGGGCCAGCATTCTCAGCTGTTCGAGGATGATAATCTACAATACTTGAACTAAGAATATCTGTCTGTATGGCTTGTTGATCCAACAAACAAAAACCGGAAGTTTTACACTCCATGATTAGAAGTTATAGCAGCGTCGTCGTTTAGCGCCTGATGAATGATTAGAGCCTCTACGACGTTTGCGTGAATGCCTTTTGACTGAAGATCGCACCTTACCAGCTCCGCGATGTTTCCTCCTTCCTTTATTCATTCTTTTAGGTGATTTCTTTCCTTGAGTAACACCAGCAAAGGTCTGCTTCAATGTTTTTAAACCGCGTTCCTTCCCACGATTCAACAAACTGCTCTTAAAACTTCTACCTCTGGAAAGATCACTAGCAACATCACCAGCAAAGCCAACGGCATTACTTAAAACATTTCGTTTTAAAGATCTACCGACATTGGATATGAGAGGTGCTACAACAGATTTCAGTGCACCAAGTATGCTACCTCCACGTTGGCGGCGAGCGCCGATGTAAATTTGTCCTCCACCACTTACATAGGAGGGTCGTGAATAAAATGAGGCAGTTGGATTCATAGCTCAAATCCTAAACATTGTTAGTTACAACTTTGCATGAATCACTGTCGATCACTTAGATGAAAGATGTCAGCACGACGCATCCAAGAGTTCATACTTGAAGGATAACCAGTCCATTTAACAAGACACCATTCCTCACCTTGCCGTTTTTTACATCGAATGATTTTCTCTACCAAATATGTTTCACTTTCAGTGATTACCTCAATCTCATCGCGGTAAAAGCTACCCTCAATTTCTTCATTATCGTAATCTTTCAACTTGTAGGTGGTCGGAGAGTCTTTTTGATTAATCCTTGATACTGTAAATACCTCCTCTGTCCAATTCGGAAGGTACCCTTTAGCAAAAACACTCTTCACTTTTGAGATACGAACTTTATCGCCAATTTTCACATCACTTTTCACATGAGTGCGTTTACGTTGGAATGATTCGCGCACTTTATCTACATTGTCAGCATTTACATCTACTGGTCTGAGTCCAATAGAACGATGGATAGAGTGATTGTAGGTATGGAGTGTATGTTGTAGAACCTTTGTCCAATTTTGTGTCAATGGCAGTAAAATGTCGCCACAAGCGATTGTTTAATGTGCGATTAAAACGTTCAACGAGTGCAGCTTTATAAGCACTCTTTACACTAAACAACTCAATGTCATGCCTCTCAAATAATCTTGTCACATGCTGATTTTCAAACTCTTTTCCTTGATCATTCTGAATTCTTTTTGGAATGCGACCTTCTCGAAAAATTGTTTGGAATGCTTTTGCTACTCCTTTCCCTTCTTTAGTTTTTAAAGGTTGAGCCCACGCATAACGCGAGAAAATATCAATGACGGTTAAAATAAAATTATTGCCCGAGTTATGTTTTGAAATGGAGGCAACATCACACAAATCTGCTTGCCACTGTTCATCGATGTCATGAACAATATAATGGCGGGTGCGGTACTTCTTTTTCGCTTGTTTGTGGAGTGTATAGGTAGCCTGACCCTTTAACCATCGTTTCACTTGTGATTGTGGAAGACCACTCGCTTTTGATAATTTCTTGATAGATGCAAATCCTGCCGGATGTTTTACATCATAATAGATTGACTTCAAACGTTCAGTCGATGACGACTGACTCTTTTTCCTCCTTCTCATCCTTTTGTTTTCTTGCCTTTCTACATTTACAACAACTGCAGCATTTAGCTTTAGCGGTTTTGCGATCGTGTTCACATTGCTTAGGGGTTTCATTGTGAGAGCTGGCGCAGCAAGTGCAAGTGACAACGACATTCACCTCTGGCGGCTCATTACATGGCAAGCAACACATCTGCTTCATATTAATAGTCTGAGAAAATGTATTTCCTAGGAGGAGCTGTTTTACGTTTTCCTTTTACTAGTTTTAGTGATGATGTAGATCTACGTCGAGTTCTTCCTCTTGTTTGCTTAGTGAGTGTGGGAGGGGATGTAGCAGGTGACGTCTTAAACCAATTTGTTGGCATTTTCATCGTCTGAAGCATTGGAGCAGTAGCCACTGTTGAATCAAGTTCTTTCAATGTCTCATTATTCAAAGCAAATTTTGGCACATTATGCTTTTTCAATAGTTTAAGAAAGTATGACCAACCAGGTGGAACATAGCCCTGACGGCGCTTTCTACGTGTCGCATACTGAATCAAGTCTTCATAACGTGAAGCATCAATCACTTTATTTTCATCTGTAATGATTTCTTCTCTATCATTTACATTGAGATGGGGTTCAATACTGTTGAAAAGAGATATGGCATGTGCGCGAGATGCTAAAGGTGTAGCAGTCGATACAGAGTCACGCATCTTATTCTTCAAGTTTTTCAATTGCTCAACAGTTTCCGATTGTAATAATACAGCACGATGTGGATCTTTGATGTGAACATTTTGCTGATAATCTATTTCTTTCCTATACATTTGATTTGCAAGAGGTTGCTTTACTTGCTGCATGGCAGTCAATTGTACATATTCATCCTGAGGAATAACAATCATGCGAGAATAAGAACTCATAGTTTGTAGATAATCATGGGAGTTTTCAAAATATCACTTCGAAATATAAATTCTTCCGGACACTCTTGCGTAAAGTCAATGAATAAGTAACCGTATGGTTTTTCAGTAGCTGCTTGAAAAATTTCAATTAAGGCTTTTGATCCTCTGGGTGCAACTTGTCGCGCTAAAATTTCAAATTGACTTTTATCTCGCGGATTCTTGAAAATAGCATAATAGTGTGTATTCAGGTTTCGTGTACGAGCTTCTTTTCCATCAGGAAACAAATTTTGTGTGATATAGATGATAAAACACCTTTTATGATGTGCTGCACGAGTGAACATATCTGTAACATCTTTTGAATTCTTACTTTCTTTTAATAAATCATCCAATACAACAACATCATTAGACTGAAGTTTATCCACTGCAATAATTCCTTCATGTCGAATAAAGTTGCGACTTTGCAATTTCTGAAACAACGACGGTTGATAAATACCATAACACCAAATCACTCGATTGATAGGTTCCTTAAACAACTCCCTTCTTTTATCCAATAAATTCAGCGTGAAAACAGTTTTACCTGCATGAGATGGACCTGATACAGTCAGAACTTTATCACATTGATGTCTGAAATCCATTTTATTACTTTGAGATTCAACATTTGCATAATTAACTCTTAGAGCCAAAGATATTTCCCAATAGGTTGCCCACGGCAGGAGCTATCATTGGAAGTATTGCTGAAAGGAAACCGCCCTGTTGTGTTAGAGTTTTCCACTTTCTTTGAAGGGTGACTTTAGGATTGGAGATGAAACGCAATTTCGTAGCATATCGCTTAAGTAACTTTCGTTGTTTTGGTGCTAATTTCTTCGTCCTCAACTTTCTAACATGAGAAATAATTTCTCAAATGAATTTATCGTTGGCATGTCGTATAGCATTGTACCACTGATTTGCTTTCATTCGTCGGAGAGCTTGAATGGCTGAAGAGAACTTTTGACTTTTACGTTTCGCCATTTTACGTTTCGCCATTTTCCGTGTTAGTCTTTGCTAAAACCTATCTTTACCACATTTGCATAGGTACTAACTATTGCGACATAAGTGACACTCGAAATGAGCAATGTCACAGTGGTTACATTTGCAAAGTTGAATGCAATTACGTATGAAACAGCGTTGACAAAAAGCATGCTTACATCTCTTGAAGATGCGCTTTTCATTTCCATCCTTTCGCTTACATACATCACAACACATAGTTTCACCGTTACTGATGTCTATAGCAAGTCTTTTTGAAGATATGAATTTGCTAGCCTTTTCTAAATAATAGACACATGTACAGAAGGAATATACTTCGAGAGTGAGCAGACATAGCTCGAAAACCAGTTGTGCTACAATCAAGTACCACTGCATTTTCAATTTTTCTTTATGGAAAGTTGAATGTGAATATCTGAAATCGCTTCAATCACTAGACTGCTACCATGATGGTTAAATGCGTTAAGACGTTCAGCAATTTTTATCATATGTCTTTTAAAAAATTCTTCGGGGTGATCTACCACTTCCATTGAATAAGAAGTAAAATGGAAAGAGCGACTTTCCACCTCTTCCTTTCCAAAATGACTAAACTTAATTTTCGCAACTAATCGCGCCATGACAATGCTATCAGAGAATGTATTCATTAACTCTAGAAATAGAGTGCTAGCATCATCGACCACTGCTTCGATGTCGGTCTCATCTTTATGAAAATTTATCACATAATCTTGAACAGCTCCTTTTAAACTTTGCCTATGAAAATGTAATGTTCCGCAGTCGTTTGAGAAAGACATGATCACCCTTTATCTAACCCATCCATTGCATGAAAACAACTCTTCTCATAGTAACATTTATTGAATAACGGTAACAAGCATGCATTATAAATCAATGGTTTTAAACAGATAAAATAGATACAGCTGGTAACTATCATACAGCGAGCAATGATAACCATACAGGACTTTGGCAGTGCTGAGGTAAGGAGGAAAGAAGCATTGGTTATGAACGTAGCTACTACAACGAACAGACAAAATAGGAACAGACAAATCCTTAAAACGTTTCGTGACTTCATGATAATGTTGATTCACTCTACTATCCCAAGGTGGGAGCAAAATATCATCAATGATTAAATTAGGAAATACTTTCCTCTCCTTACCAGGATTATTACAAAAGATGCGTATAACATTGAAAGCAGCTAACCATCGTTCAAAGTCAATAAGAAGAGCACTCTCACAAGAAAAGCCATAGTCTTGCAAATATTTCAGATTAAGTCCATGAATGTGTTTTCTCGCCCATTGATCAACATTGGGATTGCAGTTGGCATGTTGATGATAGACACTGACAATCTGATATGTCCAATTGTTCATAGCAATAGCACTGAGCTCCTGTACAGGTTCACCCTCACAATCCATAAAAATGATGATAGAAGCCTAAAACGGAAATTTACACATCTAAGGAAACGTTCTATAACATATTACAAAATGAAGAATTACATCGATGCTTTTCACGACAAAATACACAAATGATATGATGGCAACGAAGAAGTAAAATGTATCTAATAAGACCACGCTACGACACTCAAAGCACATAAGCGAATTGTCATAGGGTAGAGTTAGGAAAGGACTAGTAATTCTCCTTCTTTGATTTGCGTTTTGATGCAGCATTCTTCTTCGACTTGCGCTTCGTACCACTGCTGTTAAGGATTTGATCAATTATGTCGTCCACGTTGGGTGGTTTTGGAATATATAGGATGGATTCCATATGCATGGAGAGAGAGGCTATTTTATTATCCTTGTGCCGACCATAATATAGCCCATTCACTTTGAAAAGGATATCCCAAGTACCTTCTCCGAGCTCGTCGCATGTGATGGGTGTTGAATGATCTCCCTCCTTCTTATAGTAAGTGCACCAATGTGATACCGGTAGGCAAATGTGATTACCATCCCAAATCTTTCTATAGGGAGTATCCTTGTCATCTCTCGCCTTCCACTCTTGAGCAAGAGGAGTAGGAATGTCCATATTTAATGTCACGTACTCCTCAATAATATCAAGTTGGTGGCGAATGAACAGACTCACGGGGATCAGTATGTAGTCCCCATACTGATTGTGCATTATCTTGACATCCGTGGAAGGGAGCATTCCCGTTTGGAGTACTACGCTATGATCGTCATAACGCAAGACTTGTTTAAATTTACGCTGTAGCGGTGTAGGATTATGTACCTTGGTTGTTTCTTCCACTGGCCTCAGTTGTAGATGATCTGATCGTAGCGAACCTTGTAACGTTTGACCGCCATTTTGTCCTACTAGCGCAGCAGATGGAGTAGATGCCTGAAAATGGAAAAGATTGTATTAAGTTTACGTTCAAGGGAGGAGAGGGAGGAAAGTAGCGACTTACCATTTTAGTTGGATAATAGAATAGGGAACTAGAGAGAGAAAATGTGCGTCCGTCACTCGTGTGATTCAACGATGGAATGATTCTCACTGTGGAAGGCTCGCTATTTATATAGAAATGCTTGATTCTCATTGGATGATGATCCTCATTGGACAATAACATCAAGCTGATTCCAAATCTGGCCTCCGTTTACCAATCCGAGCCTTCATTCGCCCGCTGGAGCTGTTTCTTGGGAAATTCTAACTCTATCGTTTTTCGTCAATCTCCCAAAATCTTAAATGGCGTCTCACATCTAAACGAAGACAGATAGGAACAAGCCGATTCTTTCAGTGAATTTGTCTCACTCTTAGCTTTCAAACGAGCTATTGCACGACTTTCTACGATCTCTAGAACCAAAGTTGGAAGATCGGTGCCGTGGGGGAGGTCAGCGAAACTTTTTCTCTCCGATTGACTTGAAACTCACCATACTGATGCAGAATTTCACGCTGAATCCGAATCTGGCCTCCGTTTCCCCATCCGATGCCTCGTTTTGGCGCTACAGCCCAAAACGTCCAAAATTCTAACTCTGTCGTTTTTCGACAGTCTCCCAAAATCTTAAATGGCGCCTCACATCTAAACGAAGACAGATAGGAACAAGCCGTTTCTTTCACTGAATTTGTCTCACTCTTAGCTTTCAAACGAGCTATGGCACGACAAAATCCGTCCACTAGAAGCCAAGATCGAAGCTAGCTGTCCAGAGGGGGGGGGAGGTCAGTGAAATTTGATGAAAAATGTTTTGGTGACGGTCCCAGGTCGAAATTCCACACTTTGGAAAATTTTCAAAATTTTACCCATACAAAGCCACTCTGACACTTAGGATTTTTCAGGTGAGCTACGACAGTCCACCCTCCCAACCTGGCCGGCACACCACGCCAACCTAGACACCACATCACCGCGCGCTATACGACGGTCGGCCAGAGGGGGGGAGGACGACGACGTCAGCGAACCTGACGGACGCACGTGGCCGGCACACCACGACACTCTGCCGTTCCAGAGGGGGGGGACGTCAGACCCGAAGCACCACGGCGGCCGACCACGACACTCTGCCGGTCCAGAGGGGGGGGGACGTCAGCGACGGCGGCCATCTTGCGCTATCCAGAAGTGGAGTTTTACTTACTACTTGGATGTACTTCCAAAGGTACCTTACATAAACAGTATTATTTCTCTTTTTCCTGTTCTAAGAAAACCAAGAAGTCACTTGATTTAATCTTCAGCAATTCCAAGAACTTTATTTGCAATTATAATAATGTATCGCATGCAAACACAATTCAAAAAAATATTAAGAATGCAACGTAAGTACTTCACAATAGATTCAGTATTATACCCGCGACTGCCGATCAATATCATTTGCCACAAAATATCCAGGATTACAAAACATTCGGAAGCTCTGACATATCAGTCGTTATGAAAATTAAACGATTTACTTTTATAACCAGCTAAATCACAAATGAGGTCCATTTGGTCAGCCGTCTAATGTATATAGCTTGAGCCCGATTTCTTAATCAGGGGATGGGACCATTTGGATTCATGCAGCCCCATCTAAAAAAAAGCAAGTATCCACCTACTACTCGTCTCAAACATGCTGTATAAACCGAGTGCAGTGGCGCTGCTTTCTGAATTATTTTGAATCATGACCGCAGAATGTGCGCATTAAAATTCGTTTCAGTGGTTGAGAAAATAAGGTTTCATTTCAAGACCTCATGTGTTGGTTCATTTTATAGTATATTATAATATCATGTTTTTCAATTTCATTAACTCATGATTTTAGTACGACACTTAAAAAATTGCAGAAATCTTACTAATTTCCAATTTATAATGTTACCCTCTATCAATAGGCCTACTTAGTTTCATTGTCTGATACTACCTGAAACCTTGATGCTGTAAACCTAGAACGCTACATCTACCGGATGAAAAAGGAGTAAAACATAAGCTGTTTTTGAATTCCTACCCAGTCTAAAACAGCCGTGTCACATTCTCCAATATCTATTCCCGAATGAAACCCGGGTCAGAGTGAGAAAAAGAAATAGAACCCTCAATTGAAGCACAGTATAAAAATGATCACGCTGATAATGATGCGACGCTTGAACTTTCCTACTGAATTTCAGAAAAATATTCATTGTTTTTAAATCAAAAACTTTAGCACCGGTAGGTCTAGAAAAAATGTTAAATTTTTTTTCAATCTCAAGCACATTATTTCAAAAAGGAGACCATGAAGGTGTACGTTTACAGCTAAAATACAATTTAACTCACACTTCATGGAATAATAACTTGGTTTGTAGCATGAGTGATCGTCTTACCTTCTTTTACGTGGCCTCCGCTCTATTCCTTACCAGCACGTAAACTTGAGAGAATCGGCAGAAATTGAGTCACACAGGTATTCGATTCACACTTCTATCATATTTCGTTTAATTCGAAGAAGCTTCACGAAATCATAGTTTACCAATGTAAAGAATCAGCATGAAAAGTCGTTGGCACATCCAGTGACAGCTTTACAATTCACAGCCCTTCTGTTCGACTGAGGAGCGCATATCGAAACGAGCGCAGCAGTATGGCCAGACAGTGAGGTCACGCATTGTTAAAAGAAACGTAAAGTAAGTCAGTGCGCACCAAAGACGGCGAGGGCACGTGCACTCTATGCGTGAGTCACTCTATAAAGCAATGATCCTATGTGTAAGGCAAGATTGATGTTGTTATGACGTCACTCGATCGTATTATATAGAAGTCCTCGACTGAAGGCATGCTAGGAAGAAACAAACGCTCATATTAATGTAGAGCTGCAATTATTAATGAAGTATGGTGAATATGGGTGCTGCTATTGTGCTCGTCTGTGAAATCAAACTGCATGTTCATCGACTTCAATGTGATGTGAAGATTAACACAGACACTGCTCCTTTGCAAGTCACACTGTTCAAGTTCAATTCCATTGTTCACGTATTTGTCTTGGAGATTCGGTTCCGTTTTGACACCAGCTGCTGGCTAGTGATAAAAAGTTGTGATTTTTCAATCATTTGACGTAAACATTGTTATCATGTAGCTAAACAGATGAGTTCAGAACTCCGCTTACTGCACTGTTTAATGGTAACAATTACATAAGTATGCAGAAACATTTTTGTTACATCGACAAATTAATTTATAAATATTTGTAAAATGTTTCAGATATGAACATTTAGGTGATTATGATAATATTTTAGCGCCGGTATAAATATTTTTGCAGTGAAATGGTTTTTTAAAGTCGTTTTTAAGTTTTCTAGTTCCTAAGTGAAATCAATTTATCGATCATTTGAAAACTATTACCTTAAGTTATCTGAAATTGATTGCGATTTGCTTTTGTGCAATACATGTCTCATATATATATATATAGTATTATAATGACCATATTGCAATATGCTCATTAGGGTATTTTTATTACAATTTTCGTGTACTACAGTGATATCAATTATAATCAACAAAAAGTAGCAATGATATGAATGTTTTCATTTTTTTTCCTGAAGAGAGCAAAAATCTTTGTAAAGGAAGCAACACTGAGATGAATCGATGATGATAAATGTACGATGAAAATTTCGCAAACGAAAAATACAAAAATTGCAATTTATATATTGCATCATTTTATTGCAATTATCGTGTAAAATGACAATAAATTACAATTAACGCATAAAATCATATATAAATTGCAATGTTTCCGCAATTCTGTCCACTAGTGATGTTGATCCAAAATTGTTCTCTAGTGTGAGAAAGGCATGGAAGATTTGCGTAGGAGAGTGGGAGAGCTAAAAAGCTTATCCAAAATGCCGCTGTTTTACTTAGTGAAAATGGAAAACAAGAACGCGAAAAAGAAGCAGCTGAAAGAAAACAAAAACTTAGTGAGCGGAGACTCGAACTGATTCCGAAAATGAAGAAACGACGTGAAATGCTGCAAAGTCTACCCCCCATCCCCAAGAAACGGAAAAGCACTGACGATATAGACGAGAAAGGGGGAAAGGATTTGCAGAATGAAGAGTTTAGCGCAAGTCCTTCACCACACCGTCAAGAACAGGGCAAGCTGACATAATTATGTGGGTCAGTTAAGTATTAAGTGGTCAGTTACATATTAAGTGGGTTAACCCACTTCCTTGTCAAAAAATAACATGTTACGTTAAAGGAGATGCCTCTTTAAAACTACACTGGTTACAAAATATTTACAAATTTTAAATCTCATTGGTAGGCTATTGGGTCTAAGTGATGCATTCTCTATTAACTGTAATTTGGATGTGTCAAATACATGCATAAGAAAATCGTGCGTACCATGTAACTTTTACAAAAGGTGACATGAAAACTGGTATGATACGCTTATACAGAAAATCATGAGCAATAAAACAGTATTTCTAAAACAAGTGTTGCAATGAGCAACTAGAATGTGTGAAACCCTATTTACTGGTATTAGTTTTTCTAGAAAATACATGTACGTAATAGGATATTATCAGCTGTAGTTATATAGCACTCATTTTGCATCAGTTGAAACCTCAGTAACTTTTGGATTGTTTTCATTGTTGTCAAGTTTGTTCATTTTCTGATCAACCAGATCATACGATATTTATTTTATTGAGATGTTTCGGATTTTATTCTTGAACCGATTTAGTCCGGGAGTCCACGAGGATTTGTTTAACATTGCGCGTACAAAAGGTTTGATAACTGGAATATGTTGAATTGGGTTCAGGGACCATCAGATAGATTTTCTTTAGTTTCCTTCCCTCTACCAAAAAGTGGGGGATCCCCTAAAAATACCGCAAAATTTAACTTTGATTAGCATAATCGAGTACATCAGCAAAACCTATGCCAAAATAATCATTTTAAGGTTCTAAATGAAGAATCACTCTTGTGACAACTCCTGCACCGAGTCCACTTTAGGAGGCCACTAATTAGCGCCAACTAGCATTTAAATTAGCATGATCGAGTACATCAACGAAACTTTGCAAGAACAATATTGAAGCTTTTTCCAATATGAAGCGGTGATTCTCAAGTGTCAAAGCCTGTACGTTGAACCCTTAAGAAAAGGTCAGATGCACATCACAGTCCAGAACGAGCACAAGACTGAGCAACAGTATATGTTATTGTATCCTACGGTCTGAACGCAACCAAACATGCCATGCAGATTCAGGGAACAGAAATCCTAAATTTGACAATGTCTTTGTCATACCTGGTACTTTTCACGTCGAGATAGCATTTGTAAGTCCGTGGGAAAGATAATCTTAGACTCTAGAGGTCCTGTTATGCTCACAGACACGGACGTTCTTGCCCCAGGTTCACTGAATGGCTACCTTACAGGCAGACATTTTAACCGATGCCGGTGAATGCACCCCATCTTGGCTCTTGCCTTCGAAATTTTCCAGTTACTCAGCTCGCCTGAGGTGGATGATCACGAAATCGACTGGGGCATCATTCACAAGTCTAGTTCAAGAGAAGGCGTTGCTACAGAATTCATAGACTTGCAAGGATCCACCACAATGTTACTGACTTGAAGAAGGTATAGTGAAAAAGATAAATGATTCCTGTAACCCGTTTGAAGAATTTTAACCAACGAAAGACAAACTATTCAATATCAATGCAGGAAAGGCGGTTAGTAATGAAATTTGCCAAAGTCTGCTGAGCATTTCAAAGAATGGTCAGAAACGGCACCGGAATTTTCTAAATTTTCTGTTTCAATTTCTGAATCCTAGAGGAAATCTCCAAGACAAAACTAAAGACCTTTTCAGATGACAGCGCGAGAAGCCGTAAAGGCAGTGGACAAGCAAATATCTGAACTTAATAAGGGAACTATAGACCTAATGGGTCGCTTTGTAACAGCAACTAAAAGGAATCTCGACTTGCAATTCGCATTTCAACTATTATTCCAGTTCCTTTGTCAATACAGACAGAACAATAGCAAAGACAGACTAAAGTACTCTCTTCAACCTGCTTGAGTCAAAGATTCAGAGAAAAGATGTTAGTCTAGGATTGAAATGATCTTGTGCCCTTGATGTCCAATTTCTTCTCCACACTCCCTCGAAATCTACCTATTGAGTTCTTGAAAGAAGCATTCTCATCCGTGCCTTAACTTAGTAATCCAAAACAGAATTGTGTACCTTTTTTGACGACCATCCACAACCATCTCTGAAAGACTCCGAAAGAAGACGATGAGGTATGGAGAACTGGAACTTTTCTATAGGTGGACCAGAGCAAAAACGCCCGAGACATAGGAAAAGCGTTGAAGTCAAGATCATTCAAGATACAGCTGCCTAAGCTTCTGACCAGATATTGGCAAAACACGGCATGTCAATTCATAATCAGGGAATGTCACCTGCATCTTGACACCTGGAGAGACGCTTCATCATCATATGCTGTTAATGGGGATCTCCTATGCTAGGCTGACGATGGCCTTATGAACAACCATGAAGAAGTAGACACCAAGATTCTTTTTCATGCAAGGGCAGTCGATGATGATAGTAGTAAGTAAAACTCCAATTCTGGATACCGCAAGATGGCCGCCATCGAAAAGTCGCTGACGTCCCCCCCCTCCTGTCCGTCGTTTCGGTCGTGGTGTGGCGTCGTGTTGCTTCGAGTCTGACGTCCCCCCCTCCTGTCCGTCGAGTCGGTCGTGGTGTGGCGTCGTGTTGCTTCGAGTCTGACGTCCCCCCCCTCTGGCCGGCCGTCGTAGCGCGCGGTGATGTGCTGTCCAGGTTGGCGTGGTGTGCCGGCCAGGTTGGCGTGGTGTGCCGGCCAGGTTGGGAGGGTGGACTGTCGTAGCTCACCTGAAAAAATCCTAAGTGTCAGAGTGGCTTTGTATGGGTAAAATTTTGAAAATTTTCCAAAGTGTAGCATTTCGACCTGGGACCCTCACCAAAGTTTGTTTCATCAAATTTCACTGACCCCCCCCCCCCCGACAGCAATCTTCTAACTTTGGTTCTAGTGGACGGATTTTGTCTTACAGCTACTCGTTTGAAAGAGGAGACAAAACTGCTCGACGACATTTTTGCCGCGAGTCAATCGGACCAGCCGTTCAAAAGTTAGAGCTGTTACAAGATTTTAGGTCGGAGCTCGCTCACCTGAAAAAATCCTAAGTGTCAGAGTGACTTTGTATGGACAAAATTTTATAAATTTTCCAAAGTGTGGCATTTCGACCTGGGACCGTCACCAAAGTTTGTTTCATCAAATTTCACTGACCCCCCCGCCCCCCCCCCTCGGGAGAGCTAGCTTCGATCTTTGCTTCCAGTGGACGGATTTTGTCGTGCAATAGCTCGTTTGAAAGCTAAGAGTGAGACAAATTCACTGAAAGATTCGGCTTGTTCATATCTGTCTTCGTTTAGATGTGAGACACCATTTAAGATTTGGGAGATTGGCGAAAAAACGACAGAGTTAGAATTTTGGTCGTTTTGGGCTGTAGCGCCAAAACGAACCATCGGATGGGAAAACGGACGACAGATTCGGATTCACCGTGAAATTCTGCATCGGTATGGTGAGTTTCAAGTCAATCGGAGAGAAAAAGTTTCGCTGACCTCCCCCACGGCACCGATCTTCCAACTTTGGTTCTAGAGATCGTAGAAAGTCGTGCAATAGCTCGTTTGAAAGCTAAGAGTGAGACAAATTCACTGAAAGAATCGGCTTGTTCCTATCTGTCTTCGTTTAGATGTGAGACGCCATTTAAGATTTTGGGAGATTGACGAAAAACGACAGAGTTAGAATTTCCCAAGAAACAGCTCCAGCGGGCGAATGAAGGCTCGGATTGGTAAACGGAGGCCAGATTTGGAATCAGCTTGATGTTATTGTCCAATGAGGATCATCATCCAATGAGAATCAAGCATTTCTATATAAATAGCGAGCCTTCCACAGTGAGAATCATTCCATCGTTGAATCACACGAGTGACGGACGCACATTTTCTCTCTCTAGTTCCCTATTCTATTATCCAACTAAAATGGTAAGTCGCTACTTTCCTCCCTCTCCTCCCTTGAACGTAAACTTAATACAATCTTTTCCATTTTCAGGCATCTACTCCATCTGCTGCAATAGTAGGACAAAATGGTGGTCAAACGTTACAAGGTCCGCTACGATCAGATCATCTACAACTGAGGCCAGTGGAAGAAACAACCAAGGTACATAATCCTACACCGCTACAGCGTAAATTTAAACAAGTCTTGCGTTATGACGATCATAGCGTAGTACTCCAAACGGGAATGCTCCCTTCCACGGATGTCAAGATAATGCACAATCAGTATGGGGACTACATACTGATCCCCGTGAGTCTGTTCATTCGCCACCAACTTGATATTATTGAGGAGTACGTGACATTAAATATGGACATTCCTACTCCTCTTGCTCAAGAGTGGAAGGCGAGAGATGACAAGGATACTCCCTATAGAAAGATTTGGGATGGTAATCACATTTGCCTACCGGTATCACATTGGTGCACTTACTATAAGAAGGAGGGAGATCATTCAACACCCATCACATGCGACGAGCTCGGAGAAGGTACTTGGGATATCCTTTTCAAAGTGAATGGGCTATATTATGGTCGGCACAAGGATAATAAAATAGTCTCTCTCTCCATGCATATGGAATCCATCCTATATATTCCAAAACCACCCAACGTGGACGACATAATTGATCAAATCCTTAACAGCAGTGGTACGAAGCGCAAGTCGGAGAAGAATGCTGCATCAAAACGCAAATCAAAGAAGGAGAATTACTAGTCCTTTCCTAACTCTACCCTATGACAATTCGCTTATGTGCTTTGAGTGTCGTAGCGTGGTCTTATTAGATACATTTTACGTCTTCGTTGCCATCATATCATTTGTGTATTTTGTCGTGAAAAGCATCGATGTAATTCTTCATTTTGTAATATGTTATAGAACGTTTCCTTAGATGTGTAAATTTCCGTTTTAGGCTTCTATCATCATTTTTATGGATTGTAAGGGTGAACCTGTACAGGAGCTCAGTGCTATTGCTATGAACAATTGGACATATCAGATTGTCAGTGTCTATCATCAACATGCCAACTGCAATCCCAATGTTGATCAATGGGCGAGAAAACACATTCATGGACTTAATCTGAAATATTTGCAAGACTATGGCTTTTCTTGTGAGAGTGCTCTTCTTATTGACTTTAAACGATGGTTAGCTGCTTTCAATGTTATACGCATCTTTTGTAATAATCCTGGTAAGGAGAGGAAAGTATTTCCCAATCTAATCATTGATGATATTTTGCTCCCACCTTGAGATAGTAGAGTGAATCAACACTACCATGAAGTCACGAAACGTTTTAAGGATTTGTCTGTTCTTATTTTGTCTGTTCGTTGTAGTAGCTACGTTCATAACCAATGCTTCTTTCCTCCTTACCTCAACAATGCCAAAGTCCTGTATGGTTATCATTGCTCGCTGTATGATAGTTACCAGCTGTATCTATTTTATCTGTTTAAAACCATTGATTTATAATGCATGCTTGTTACCGTTATTCAATAAATGTTACTATGAGAAGAGTTGTTGTTTTCATGCAATGGATGGGTTAGATAAAGGGCGATCATGTCTTTCTCAAACGACTGCGGAACATTACATTTTCATAGGCAAAGTTTAAAAGGAGCTGTTCAAGATTATGTGATAAATTTTCATAAAGATGAAACCGACATCGAAGCAGTGGTCGATGATGCTAGCACTCTATTTCTAGAGTTAATGAATACATTCTCTGATAGCATTGTCATGGCGCGATTAGTTGCGAAAATTAAGTTTAGTCATTTTGGAAAGGAAGAGGTGGAAAGTCGCTCTTTCCATTTTACTTCTTATTCAATGGAAGTGGTAGATCACCCCGAAGAATTTTTTAAAAGACATATGATAAAAATTGCTGAACGTCTTAACGCATTTAACCATCATGGTAGCAGTCTAGTGATTGAAGCGATTTCAGATATTCACATTCAACTTTCCATAAAGATAAATTGAAAATGCAGTGGTACTTGATTGTAGCACAACTGGTTTTCGAGATATGTCTGCTCACTCTCGAAGTATATTCCTTCTGTACATGCATCTATTATTTAGAAAAGGCTAGCAAATTCATATCTTCAAAAAGACTTGCTATAGACATCAGTAACAGTGAAACTATGTGTTGTGATGTATGTAAGCGAAAGGATGGAAATGAAAAGCGCATCTTCAAGAGATGTAAGCACGCTTTTTGTCAACGCTGTTTCATACGTAATTGCATTCAACTTTGCAAATGTAACCACTGTGATATTGCTCATTTCGAGTGTCACTTATGTCGCAATAGTTAGTACCTATGCAAATGTGGTAAAGATAGGTTTTAGCAAAGACTAACACGGAAAATGGCGAAACGTAAAATGGCGAAACGTAAAAAGTCTTCAAAGTTCTCTTCAGCCATTCAAGCTCTCCGACGAATGAAAGCAAATCAGCGATACAATGCTATACGACATGCCAACGATAAATTCATTTGAGAAATTATTTCTCATGTCAGAAAGTTGAGGACAAAGAAATTAGCGCCAAAACAACGAAAGTTACTTAAGCGATATGCCACAAAATTGCGTTTCATCTCCAATCCTAAAGTCACCCTTCAAAGAAAGAGGAAAACTCTAACACAAAAGGGCGGTTTCCTTTCAGCAATACTTCCAATGTTAGCTCCTGTCGTGGGCAACCTATTGGGTAATATCTTTGGCTCTAAGCGTTAATTATGCAAATGTTGAATCTCAAAGTATTAAAATGGATTTCAGACTTCAATGTGATGAAGTTCTGACTGTATCAGGTCCATCTCATGCAGGTAAAACTGTTTTCACGCTGAATTTATTGGATAAAAGAAGGGAGTTGTTTAAGGAACCTATCAATCGAGTGATTTGGTGTTATGGTATTTATCAACCGTCGCTGTTTCAGGAATTGCAAAGTCGCAACTTTATTCGACATGAAGGAATTATTGCAGTGGATAAACTTCAGTCTAATGATGTTGTTGTATTGGATGATTTATTAAAAGAAAGTAAGAATTCAAAAGATGTTACAGATATGTTCACTCGTGCGGCACATCATAAAAGGTGTTTTATCATCTATATCACACAAAATTTGTTTCCTGATGGAAAAGAAGCTCGTACACGAAACCTGAATACACACTATTATGCTATTTTCAAGAATCCGCGAGATAAAAGTCAATTTGAAATTTTAGCGCGACAAGTTGCACCCAGAGGATCAAAAGCCTTAATTGAAATTTTTCAAGCAGCTACTGAAAAACCATACGGTTACTTATTCATTGACTTTACGCAAGAGTGTCCGGAAGAATTTAGATTTCGAAGTGATATTTTGAAAACTCCCATGATTATCTACAAACTATGAGTTCTTATTCTCGCATGATTGTTATTCCTCAGGATGAATATGTACATATGACTGCCATGCAGCAAGTAAAGCAACCTCTTGCAAATCAAATGTATAGGAAAGAAATAGATTATCAGCAAAATGTTCACATCAAAGATCCACATCGTGCTGTATTATTACAATCGGAAACTGTTGAGCAATTGAAAAACTTGAAGAATAAGATGCGTGACTCTGTATCGACTGCTACACCTTTAGCATCTCGCGCACATGCCATATCTCTTTTCAACAGTATTGAACCCCATCTCAATGTAAATGATAGAGGAGAAATCATTACAGATGAAAATAAAGTGATTGATGCTTCACGTTATGAAGACTTGATTCAGTATGCGACACGTAGAAAGCGCCGTCAGGGCTATGTTCCACCTGGTTGGTCATACTTTCTTAAACTATTGAAAAAGCATAATGTGCCAAAATTTGCTTTGAATAATGAGACATTGAAAGAACTTGATTCAACAGTGGCTACTGCTCCAATGCTTCAGGCGATGAAAATGTCAACAAATTGGTTGAAGACGTCACCTGCTACATCCCCTCCCACACTCACTAAGCAAACAAGAGGAAGAACTCGACGTAGATCTACATCACCACTAAAACTAGTAAAAGGAAAACGTAAAACAGCTCCTCCCAGGAAATACATGTTCTCAGACTATTAATATGAAGCAGATGTGTTGCTTGCCATGTAATGAGCCGCCAGAGGTGAATGTCGTTGTCACTTGCACTTGCTGCGCCAGCTCTCACAATGAAACCCCTAAGCAATGTGAACACGATCGCAAAACCGCTAAAGCTAAATGCTGCAGTTGTTGTAAATGTAGAAAGGCAAGAAAACAAAAAGATGAGAAGGAGGAAAAAGAGTCAGTCGTCATGGGCTGAACGTTTGAAGTCAATCTATTATGATGTAAAACATCCGGTAGGATTTGCATCTATCAAGAAATTATCAAAAGCGAGTGGTCTTCCACAATCACAAGTGAAACGATGGTTAAAGGGTCAGGCTACCTATACACTCCACAAACAAGCGAAAAAGAAGTACCGCATCCGCCATTATATTGTTCATGACATCGATGAACAGTGGCAAGCAGATTTGTGTGATGTTGCCTCCATTTCAAAACATAACTCGGGCAATAATTTTATTTTAACCGTCATTGATATTTTCTCGCGTTATGCGCGGGCTCAACCTTTAAAAACTAAAGAAGGGAAAGGAGTAGCAAAAGCATTCCAAACAATTTTTCGAGAAGGTCGCATTCCAAAAAGAATTCAGAGTGATCAAGGAAAAGAGTTTGAAAATCAGCATGTGAGAAGATTATTTGAGAGGCATGACATTGAGTTGCTTAGTGTAAAGAGTGCTTATAAAGCTGCACTCGTTGAACGTTTTAATCGCACATTAAAAAATCGCTTGTGGCGACATTTTACTGCCATTGACACAAAATTGGACAAAGGTTCTACAACATACACTCCATACCTACAATCACTCTATCCATCGTTCTATTGGTCTCAGACCAGTAGATGTAAATGCTGACAATGTAGATAAAGTGCGCGAATCATTCCAACGTAAACGCACTCATGTGAAAAGTGATGTGAAAATTGGTGATAAAGTTCGTATCTCAAAAGTGAAGAGTGTTTTTGCTAAAGGGTACCTTCCGAATTGGACATAAGAGGTATTTACAGTATCAAGGATTAATCAAAAAGACTCTCCGACCACCTACAAGTTGAAAGATTACGATAATGAAGAAATTGAGGGTAGCTTTTACCGCGATGAGATTGAGGTAGTCACTGAAAGTGAAACATATTTGGTAGAGAAAATCATTCGATGTAAAAAACGGCAAGGTGAAGAATGGTGTCTTGTTAAATGGACTGGTTATCCTTCAAGTATGAACTCTTGGATGCGTCGTGCCGACATCTTTCATCTAAGTGATCGACAGTGATTCATGCAAAGTTGTAACTAACAATGTTTAGGGTTTGAGCTATGAATCCAACTGCCTCATTTTATTCACGACCCTCCTATGTAAGTGGTGGAGGACAAATTTACATCGGCGCTCGCCGCCAACGTGGAGGTAGCATACTTGGTGCACTGAAATCTGTTGTAGCACCTCTCATATCCAATGTTGGTAGATCTTTAAAACGAAATGTTTTAAGTAATGCCGCTGGCTTTGCTGGTGATGTTGCTAGTGATCTTTCCAGAGGTAGAAGTTTTAAGAGCAGTTTGTTGAATCGTGGGAAGGAACGCGGTTTAAAAACATTGAAGCAGACCTTTGCTGGTGTTACTCAAGGAAAGAAATCACCTAAACGAATGAATAAAGGAAGGAGGAAACATCGCGGAGCTGGTAAGGTGCGATCTTCAGTCAAAAGGCATTCACGCAAACGTCGCAGAGGCTCTAATCATTCATCAGGCGCTAAACGACGACGCTGCCATAACTTCTAATCATGGAGTGTAAAACTTCCGGGTTTTGTTTGTTTGATCAACAAGCCATACAGACAGATATTCTTAGTTCAAGTATTGTAGATTATCATCCTCGAACAGCTGAGAATGCTGGCCCCCTTGAATTTGTTATTCCTGGTGGTAGTGATGACTACATAGATTTGAGTTATGCGATGGTAGATTTGAGGTTTAGAATTCAGCAAGCAGATGGAACTGCTATTGACGATGCACATAAAGTTGGACTGAACAATTTACCATTGACTACACTACTTCGCGATGTTTCTCTAACGATTGGAGAGCAGCAGGTGGAAGGTGGTCAAAGCGATTATCCCTATAAATCATATTTCAATCATGTATCACAGTTTCATCGAGCAGCACAAAAAAGTCATATGGAAGCCATGGGATGGTACAGAGATGAAGCAGGAAAATTTGATGTTGAAACAAAGAGTGGCTTTGTAAAGCGATCTGCTATGATTAAAGATAGTAAAGTATGTCAGCTATATGGTCCGCTGAATTTAGACTTCTTTAGACAGTCAAAGTTTTTACTCTGTAATACCAGCATGCGACTCAAGCTGACATTGAATAAGCCTGAATTTGCGCTGAATGCATTTGCTAAAGTTGACAATTTTAGAATTCATGTGGAAGATATTGCACTTTACATTCGTCGAGTAGTACCAAATCCAAGTGTCATTAGAGGGCATGCTGAAGGTCTTAACCGCCAAAATGCCATTTACCCCATTCAGCATACAAAGATTCTCACCTTTACAATTCCTAAAGATCAAAAGAGTTTCATGAAAGATGGCCTCTATGTTGTTAATGGGGATCTCCTATGCTAGGCTGACGATGGCCTTATGAACAACCATGAAGAAGTAGACACCAAGATTCTTTTTCATGCAAGGGCAGTCGATGATGATAGTAGTAAGTAAAACTCCAATTCTGGATACCGCAAGATGGCCGCCATCGAAAAGTCGCTGACGTTCCCCCCCTCCTGTCCGTCGTTTCGGTCGTGGTGTGGCGTCGTGTTGCTTCGAGTCTGACGTCCCCCCTCCTGTCCGTCGAGTCGGTCGTGGTGTGGCGTCGTGTTGCTTCGAGTCTGACGTCCCCCCCTCTGGCCGGCCGTCGTAGCGCGCGGTGATGTGCTGTCCAGGTTGGCGTGGTGTCCCGGCCAGGTTGGGAGGGTGGACTGTCGTAGCTCACCTGAAAAAATCCTAAGTGTCAGAGTGACTTTGTATGGGTAAAATTTTGAAAATTTTCCAAAGTGTGGCATTTCGACCTGGGACCCTCACCAAAGTTTGTTTCATCAAATTTCACTGACCCCCCCCCCGACAACAATCTTCTAACTTTGGTTCTAGTGGACGGATTTTGTCTTACAGCTACTCGTTTGAAAGAGGAGACAAAACTGCTCGACGACATTTTTGCCGCGAGTCAATCGGACCAGCCGTTCAAAAGTTAGAGCTGTTACAAGATTTTAGGTCGGAGCTCGCTGACCTGAAAAAATCCTAAGTGTCAGAGTGACTTTGTATGGGTAAAATTTTGAAAATTTTCCAAAGTGTGGAATTTCGACCTGGGACCGTCACCAAAGTTTGTTTCATCAAATTTCACTGACCCCCCCGCCCCCCCCCCTCGGGAGAGCTAGCTTCGATCTTGGCTTCCAGTGGACGGATTTTGTCGTGCAATAGCTCGTTTGAAAGCTAAGAGTGAGACAAATTCACTGAAAGAATCGGCTTGTTCATATCTGTCTTCGTTTAGATGTGAGACGCCATTTAAGATTTTGGGAGATTGACGAAAAACGACAGAGTTAGAATTTCCCAAGAAACAGCTCCAGCGGGCGAATGAAGGCTCGGATTGGTAAACGGAGGCCAGATTTGGAATCAGCTTGATGTTATTGTCCAATGAGGATCATCATCCAATGAGAATCAAGCATTTCTATATAAATAGCGAGCCTTCCACAGTGAGAATCATTCCATCGTTGAATCACACGAGTGACGGACGCACATTTTCTCTCTCTAGTTCCCTATTCTATTATCCAACTAAAATGGTAAGTCGCTACTTTCCTCCCTCTCCTCCCTTGAACGTAAACTTAATACAATCTTTTCCATTTTCAGGCATCTACTCCATCTGCTGCAATAGTAGGACAAAATGGCGGTCAAACGTTACAAGGTCCGCTACGATCAGATCATCTACAACTGAGGCCAGTGGAAGAAACAACCAAGGTACATAATCCTACACCGCTACAGCGTAAATTTAAACAAGTCTTGCGTTATGACGATCATGGCGTAGTACTCCAAACGGGAATGCTCCCTTCCACGGATGTCAAGATAATGCACAATCAGTATGGGGACTACATACTGATCCCCGTGAGTCCGTTCATTCGCCACCAACTTGATATTATTGAGGAGTACGTGACATTAAATATGGACATTCCTACTCCTCTTGCTCAAGAGTGGAAGGCGAGAGATGACAAGGATACTCCCTATAGAAAGATTTGGGATGGTAATCACATTTGCCTACCGGTATCACATTGGTGCACTTACTATAAGAAGGAGGGAGATCATTCAACACCCATCACATGCGACGAGCTCGGAGAAGGTACTTGGGATATCCTTTTCAAAGTGAATGGGCTATATTATGGTCGGCACAAGGATAATAAAATAGTCTCTCTCTCCATGCATATGGAATCCATCCTATATATTCCAAAACCACCCAACGTGGACGACATAATTGATCAAATCCTTAACAGCAGTGGTACGAAGCGCAAGTCGGAGAAGAATGCTGCATCAAAACGCAAATCAAAGAAGGAGAATTACTAGTCCTTTCCTAACTCTACCCTATGACAATTCGCTTATGTGCTTTGAGTGTCGTAGCGTGGTCTTATTAGATACATTTTACTTCTTCGTTGCCATCATATCATTTGTGTATTTTGTCGTGAAAAGCATCGATGTAATTCTTCATTTTGTAATATGTTATAGAACGTTTCCCTAGATGTGTAAATTTCCGTTTTAGGCTTCTATCATCATTTTTATGGATTGTGAGGGTGAACCTGTACAGGAGCTCAGTGCTATTGCTATGAACAATTGGACATATCAGATTGTCAGTGTCTATCATCAACATGCCAACTGCAATCCCAATGTTGATCAATGGGCGAGAAAACACATTCATGGACTTAATCTGAAATATTTGCAAGACTATGGCTTTTCTTGTGAGAGTGCTCTTCTTATTGACTTTAAACGATGGTTAGCTGCTTTCAATGTTATACGCATCTTTTGTAATAATCCTGGTAAGGAGAGGAAAGTATTTCCCAATCTAATCATTGATGATATTTTGCTCCCACCTTGAGATAGTAGAGTGAATCAACACTACCATGAAGTCACGAAACGTTTTAAGGATTTGTCTGTTCCTATTTTGTCTGTTCGTTGTAGTAGCTACGTTCATAACCAATGCTTCTTTCCTCCTTACCTCAACAATGCCAAAGTCCTGTATGGTTATCATTGCTCGCTGTATGATAGTTACCAGCTGTATCTATTTTATCTGTTTAAAACCATTGATTTATAATGCATGCTTGTTACCGTTATTCAATAAATGTTACTATGAGAAGAGTTGTTGTTTTCATGCAATGGATGGGTTAGATAAAGGGCGATCATGTCTTTCTCAAACGACTGCGGAACATTACATTTTCATAGGCAAAGTTTAAAAGGAGCTGTTCAAGATTATGTGATAAATTTTCATAAAGATGAAACCGACATCGAAGCAGTGGTCGATGATGCTAGCACTCTATTTCTAGAGTTAATGAATACATTCTCTGATAGCATTGTCATGGCGCGATTAGTTGCGAAAATTAAGTTTAGTCATTTTGGAAAGGAAGAGGTGGAAAGTCGCTCTTTCCATTTTACTTCTTATTCAATGGAAGTGGTAGATCACCCCGAAGAATTTTTTAAAAGACATATGATAAAAATTGCTGAACGTCTTAACGCATTTAACCATCATGGTAGCAGTCTAGTGATTGAAGCGATTTCAGATATTCACATTCAACTTTCCATAAAGAAAAATTGAAAATGCAGTGGTACTTGATTGTAGCACAACTGGTTTTCGAGCTATGTCTGCTCACTCTCGAAGTATTTTCCTTCTGTACATGTGTCTATTATTTAGAAAAGGCTAGCAAATTCATATCTTCAAAAAGACTTGCTATAGACATCAGTAACGGTGAAACTATGTGTTGTGATGTATGTAAGCGAAAGGATGGAAATGAAAAGCGCATCTTCAAGAGATGTAAGCACGCTTTTTGTCAACGCTGTTTCATACGTAATTGCATTCAACTTTGCAAATGTAACCACTGTGACATTGCTCATTTCGAGTGTCACTTATGTCGCAATAGTTAGTACCTATGCAAATGTGGTAAAGATAGGTTTTAGCAAAGACTAACACGGAAAATGGCGAAACGTAAAATGGCGAAACGTAAAAGTCAAAAGTTTTCTTCAGCCATTCAAGCTCTCCGACGAATGAAAGCAAATCAGTGGTACAATGCTATACGACATGCCAACGATAAATTCATTTGAGAAATTATTTCTCATGTTAGAAAGTTGAGGACGAAGAAATTAGCACCAAAACAACGAAAGTTACTTAAGCGATATGCCACAAAATTGCGTTTCATCTCCAATCCTAAAGTCACCCTTCAAAGAAAGAGGAAAACTCTAACACAAAAGGGCGGTTTCCTTTCAGCAATACTTCCAATGTTAGCTCCTGTCGTGGGCAACCTATTGGGTAATATCTTTGGCTCTAAGCGTTAATTATGCAAATGTTGAATCTCAAAGTATTAAAATGGATTTCAGACTTCAATGTGATGAAGTTCTGACTGTATCAGGTCCATCTCATGCAGGTAAAACTGTTTTCACGCTGAATTTATTGGATAAAAGAAGGGAGTTGTTTAAGGAACCTATCAATCGAGTGATTTGGTGTTATGGTATTTATCAACCGTCGCTGTTTCAGGAATTGCAAAGTCGCAACTTTATTCGACATGAAGGAATTATTGCAGTGGATAAACTTCAGTCTAATGATGTTGTTGTATTGGATGATTTATTAAAAGAAAGTAAGAATTCAAAAGATGTTACAGATATGTTCACTCGTGCAGCACATCATAAAAGGTGTTTTATCATCTATATCACACAAAATTTGTTTCCTGATGGAAAAGAAGCTCGTACACGAAACCTGAATACACACTATTATGCTATTTTCAAGAATCCGCGAGATAAAAGTCAATTTGAAATTTTAGCGCGACAAGTTGCACCCAGAGGATCAAAAGCCTTAATTGAAATTTTTCAAGCAGCTACTGAAAAACCATACGGTTACTTATTCATTGACTTTACGCAAGAGTGTCCGGAAGAATTTAGATTTCGAAGTGATATTTTGAAAACTCCCATGATTATCTACAAACTATGAGTTCTTATTCTCGCATGATTGTTATTCCTCAGGATGAATATGTACAATTGACTGCCATGCAGCAAGTAAAGCAACCTCTTGCAAATCAAATGTATAGGAAAGAAATAGATTATCAGCAAAATGTTCACATCAAAGATCCACATCGTGCTGTATTATTACAATCGGAAACTGTTGAGCAATTGAAAAACTTGAAGAATAAGATGCGTGACTCTGTATCGACTGCTACACCTTTAGCATCTCGCGCACATGCCATATCTCTTTTCAACAGTATTGAACCCCATCTCAATGTAAATGATAGAGGAGAAATCATTACAGATGAAAATAAAGTGATTGATGCTTCACGTTATGAAGACTTGATTCAGTATGCGACACGTAGAAAGCGCCGTCAGGGCTATGTTCCAACTGGTTGGTCATACTTTCTTAAACTATTGAAAAAGCATAATGTGCCAAAATTTGCTTTGAATAATGAGACATTGAAAGAACTTGATTCAACAGTGGCTACTGCTCCAATGCTTCAGGCGATGAAAATGTCAACAAATTGGTTGAAGACGTCACCTGCTACATCCCCTCCCACACTCACTAAGCAAACAAGAGGAAGAACTCGACGTAGATCTACATCACCACTAAAACTAGTAAAAGGAAAACGTAAAACAGCTCCTCCCAGGAAATACATGTTCTCAGACTATTAATATGAAGCAGATGTGTTGCTTGCCATGTAATGAGCCGCCAGAGGTGAATGTCGTTGTCACTTGCACTTGCTGCGCCAGCTCTCACAATGAAACCCTAAGCAATGTGAACACGATCGCAAAACCGCTAAAGCTAAATGCTGCAGTTGTTGTAAATGTAGAAAGGCAAGAAAACAAAAAGATGAGAAGGAGGAAAAAGAGTCAGTCGTCATGGGCTGAACGTTTGAAGTCAATCTATTATGATGTAAAACATCCGGTAGGATTTGCATCTATCAAGAAATTATCAAAAGCGAGTGGTCTTCCACAATCACAAGTGAAACGATGGTTAAAGGGTCAGGCTACCTATACACTCCACAAACAAGCGAAAAAGAAGTACCGCATCCGCCATTATATTGTTCATGACATCGATGAACAGTGGCAAGCAGATTTGTGTGATGTTGCCTCCATTTCAAAACATAACTCGGGCAATAATTTTATTTTAACCGTCATTGATATTTTCTCGCGTTATGCGTGGGCTCAACCTTTAAAAACTAAAGAAGGGAAAGGAGTAGCAAAAGCATTCCAAACAATTTTTCGAGAAGGTCGCATTCCAAAAAGAATTCAGAGTGATCAAGGAAAAGAGTTTGAAAATCAGCATGTGACAAGATTATTTGAGAGGCATGACATTGAGTCGCTTAGTGTAAAGAGTGCTTATAAAGCTGCACTCGTTGAACGTTTTAATCGCACATTAAAAAATCGCTTGTGGCGACATTTTACTGCCATTGACACAAAATTGGACAAAGGTTCTACAACATACACTCCATACCTACAATCACTCTATCCATCGTTCTATTGGTCTCAGACCAGTAGATGTAAATGCTGACAATGTAGATAAAGTGCGCGAATCATTCCAACGTAAACGCACTCATGTGAAAAGTGATGTGAAAATTGGTGATAAAGTTCGTATCTCAAAAGTGAAGAGTGTTTTTGCTAAAGGGTACCTTCCGAATTGGACATAAGAGGTATTTACAGTATCAAGGATTAATCAAAAAGACTCTCCCACCACCTACAAGTTGAAAGATTACGATAATGAAGAAATTGAGGGTAGCTTTTACCGCGATGAGATTGAGGTAGTCACTGAAAGTGAAACATATTTGGTAGAGAAAATCATTCGATGTAAAAAACGGCAAGGTGAAGAATGGTGTCTTGTTAAATGGACTGGTTATCCTTCAAGTATGAACTCTTGGATGCGTCGTGCCGACATCTTTCATCTAAGTGATCGACAGTGATTCATGCAAAGTTGTAACTAACAATGTTTAGGGTTTGAGCTATGAATCCAACTGCCTCATTTTATTCACGACCCTCCTATGTAAGTGGTGGAGGACAAATTTACATCGGCGCTCGCCGCCAACGTGGAGGTAGCATACTTGGTGCACTGAAATCTGTTGTAGCACCTCTCATATCCAATGTCGGTAGATCTTTAAAACGAAATGTTTTAAGTAATGCCGTTGGCTTTGCTGGTGATGTTGCTAGTGATCTTTCCAGAGGTAGAAGTTTTAAGAGCAGTTTGTTGAATCGTGGGAAGGAACGCGGTTTAAAAACATTGAAGCAGACCTTTGCTGGTGTTACTCAAGGAAAGAAATCACCTAAACGAATGAATAAAGGAAGGAGGAAACATCGCGGAGCTGGTAAGGTGCGATCTTCAGTCAAAAGGCATTCACGCAAACGTCGCAGAGGCTCTAATCATTCATCAGGCGCTAAACGACGACGCTGCCATAACTTCTAATCATGGAGTGTAAAACTTCCGGGTTTTGTTTGTTTGATCAACAAGCCATACAGACAGATATTCTTAGTTCAAGTATTGTAGATTATCATCCTCGAACAGCTGAGAATGCTGGCCCCATTGAATTTGTTATTCCTGGTGGTAGTGATGACTACATAGATTTGAGTTATGCGATGGTTGATTTGAGGTTTAGAATTCAGCAAGCAGATGGAACTGCTATTGACGATGCACATAAAGTTGGACTGAACAATTTACCATTGACTACATTACTTCGCGATGTTTCTCTAACGATTGGAGAGCAGCAGGTGGAAGGTGGTCAAAGCGATTATCCCTATAAATCATATTTCAATCATGTATCACAGTTTCATCCAGCAGCACAAAAAAGTCATATGGAAGCCATGGGATGGTACAGAGATGAAGCAGGAAAATTTGATGTTGAAACAAAGAGTGGCTTTGTAAAGCGATCTGCTATGATTAAAGATAGTAAAGTATGTCAGCTATATGGTCCGCTGAATTTAGACTTCTTTAGACAGTCAAAGTTTTTACTCTGTAATACCAGCATGCGACTCAAGCTGACATTGAATAAGCCTGAATTTGCGCTGAATGCATTTGCTAAAGTTGACAATTTTAGAATTCATGTGGAAGATATTGCACTTTACATTCGTCGAGTAGTACCGAATCCAAGTGTCATTAGAGGGCATGCTGAAGGTCTTAACCGCCAAAATGCCATTTACCCCATTCAGCATACAAAGATTCTCACCTTTACAATTCCTAAAGATCAAAAGAGTTTCATGAAAGATGGCCTCTTTCCATCGGAAGCACCGAAGCTCCTCATGGTGGCAATGGTTAAAAATGATGCATTTAATGGTAATATAAAGAAGAATCCTTTCAATTTTAAACACAATCAGTTAAGTGAAATTGCTTTACGTGTAAATGGTGTGAGTCATCCTGGTCCACCCTACAAACCAGATTTTGCTGCGGATCAATTTATGCGCAGTTACATGTATGTTGATTTTATGGATGTCTTTGGCTTTTACAATACGGATGACACCAACGGACTGACTATGAAAGAGTTTAAGAGTGGATATACTATTTATGCATTTGATTTGACTGCTGACAGCGATATTAGTGCACCCTATCGTCAAGCGAACGTGCCTCATAATATTCGTTTGGATTTGACGTTCAAAAGAACACTACCTGAGACGATCAATGTATTAATTTATGCAGTCTTCGATTCAAATATTGAAATTACAAAGTATCGTGACGTGATTCTTCAGTATAATCGTTAATGAGTTGGTTGACTGCAGACGATATTAAAACTAAAGTGCAGCGTAATGCAGACGAAGCGACGTTGAAAGCTTTCGATAATGTCTATTCGCTCGATACCTTACCACCTGCAGTAAATCACTATCCCATCTTTATTGTGCTAAACACTCATTCGCAGAATTTAGGCGGTGAGCATTGGAAAGCGATCTTTATTGGAGAAGACCGACGTGGTGAACTATTTGACTCTCTTGCTCAACCTCCAAATATACCAACACAACAGTGGTTGAGAAAACATACGCGTCAATATCAGCGAAATGAACGCATACTACAACATCCACTTTCATCAACGTGTGGTGCTTTTGTACTGTACTTCATCTTAAAACGTTTACATGTATCTCGATTTGGATCTGTTATTCAAAACTTTTCATGTAATCCTTCCTCTAATGAAAAGATGATTTGTAAGTTCTATCATGATTTGAAATAAAAACATCATGTTGGAAAAATTGTTTTTTATTTTACAATCCGCTGGGTACGTACATACTCGATGAGATAGTCTAGGATCACATTTGCTTGTACATGAGATTTTAGTCCAGTAATGATCACTTTACTATTATGAAAGATTGCCACATGCACAGGTAACCAACAACTAATGAGAGCTGCAGGAAAAAGTTCGGGTTCATAACACAAATTGTAACTGCTGGTACGAATCTTCAAAAATGATACACTTTCACTCAATTGAGTAGAGATCACCATATTGTCCACAGTCAGATTCGACATCACACACCTCTCCCTCTTCCATATCCGACGTAGTAGTCTCTGTAGCTCTAAGCGCATTGACTGCGCCGATGAATGAGAAAGGGCGCCGAGAATCTGTACAGTCCCATTTGGGAAGAGTTGAAGATTCCGTGAATTGTTCATCTTCACCACTAACATTTGAGGTCGGCCCGGGTAATACTTGCTGTTTGGAAGCTGTTGGTGTAATGTTGTGAGATCGATTTTGGTGTAGAGTCTGAAGCGACGGAGAATGTTGACGATAGTGTAGCGATGGCGCTTCATGATGAAAAAATGAGTAAATTTAGCGATGTACCTTCCTTTTATACTTTTCCCAACTACCTTGATGAAATGTGAAGTTAGTATGAAGTTAGGAATGATAGAGTTGAATTCGCCGTTTGTTGACGCGCAGCCAGATGCGATTTCCAATACGTGAATGTCTTTTCATATAGAAGTATTTCAAATCCTTCATGATATGATGTAGAGATTGAAAATGACGATAAGATAAAGCAAACTCTCTTCTCACATTTCCAGTTGAATCTTTGAAATAGACGTTTCGATCATGATCCGTTTCAATACGTTGTAGGGAATCTAATTTCCAACTCATGGTGCGTGGTAGTCATGTCTGATTAAGATTTGCATAGTAGGGCGATGAACTCACGACGAATAAATGTCATGATGGAGCGATGTATGTATCTTCTATACTTCTCCCAATTGTATTTGCGAAATGAGAAACAGTTTGCGGAATGAGAATGGCAGATTTGAATTTCATTGTTGCGACGTTGAAGCCAAACTTGATCACACAAGGAGATGAATCTTAATGTTTCAAAATATTCCAAATCCCTCATGATATCATTGAGGTTGACAAATTGTCGCCATGTTAATGTAATACCTTTTGATGTATGACCATGAGAATTTTTGAAATGTACGTTTCCATCACGATCAACTCTGATATATTGTAGAGAGTCCAAAATCCAAGTCTTCAAGATGTTATGCAAAGTTGCAGATCAGCAATATAAAAATGTCGTTTTATCATATTTTGCTTAGCAATGCGGCTACAAAGAGATTTGCTAGTAATCGAGCCGCACTCTTTTCTACTCCCATTGATCATACACAACAGCTAAATGGAAATTGGGAAGTGGGTGTCACTCAACTTGTTTATAGCAACTGTGTCTATACTTTTGATCATGAGGTGATGACTATTAATATGAGACGCACAGCTGCTTACCAATGTGAAAAGGGCTGCCGAGTATACATTCCACAGTGGCCAAAGAAAGATCTCTTATCATATAAAAAGTTTATATATGATTTCTTGAATAAAGCGTGTAAACATATTGTCCAATTTACTCCGCACAATGATGATCATAATTATGTACATCATGTAGTTGAGAAAGATTGGATTGTTGGTTTAAGTCCAAGTTTAAGAAATGATTTAGGTTACCTCGCTAGCGCCTTAACAAGCTATGATAAATTTAACGTTAATTACCACATAAGTGGTCATAAACAGTTAATATATCGAGAGGAAGCTTATTATGTAGATCTTATTCCAAGAAATGAGAAGACGTTGGTGAAGAAGATTGTGATTAAGCCAAGAAAGACAAACATGACTCCTGAAACATCATTGAAGAAATTTAATTATCTCCTTCGAGTTGATGGTAAACAAGTGGCAACATTGACTTATATCAAATCATCTAATCATATTGCAATAAGTAAATTAAATGATGATGATCTAGTATTAGTTTGTTCAAAAGATTTTCATCAGTTCTTACGACATCATTCTGCAGCTGTTCATGGAAAATTTGATATGCAACATTTACCATGTGAAAGGTCAAATCAATTTGATACAGAATGGACCGTATCTTTATACAGAAAGTGTGTAGAGCCTTTAGGTGGTATCTTACATGAAACAAGAGTGTTGATGCCTCGCATTATTACTTCGGTTAAATTGGTTGTAGATTATTTAAATGAAGTGATTAATGAGCAACATATTTCATTTTCTGAAAAAGAAGGTGTTTTGTCTCTCACTATAAGTGGAAAAGGTATTGAACTAATTATGGATAAAACTCTAATGGACATTTTGGGTTTTGATCAAAATATCTTTAAAAGTGGTACTGTAACCAAAGCTAGCGCAGACATGTCGCTATCGCGTCGTATTAACTATTTTCAGATATATTCCAATATTGGTGAAGATGTACGTGTGGGAGTTGTTGAAGCTCCATTGCTATCAATGATACCATACCAGCCAAAAAGCTGCAGTATTTTATCTGAGCATACTTTCAAGAAAGTGCATTATACAAAGCTGAAATCAAACTACATCCCACAAATTGATATTGCCATTTATGACGATGCTGGTGCGTTGATTCCTTTTCATAAAGATGCTGTGACAAGTATCACACTCCATTTCCGAATGAAGAGTTAATGCAAAAGTATGCTAATATATTTTTCCAATGTGAATAATATGGAAAGTGAAAATAAGGACTCGTTTCTAATCTACTTGCCCAGTAGTGCTTCTATGAATAAATTTCCCAAAAATAAACCATCAGACTATCGAGTAGAATTAAATCGTCCACTACATTTAGAAGGTGAATGGGAGGTTGGCGTTTCTAGTATTTGCTATGATAGCAATATTCAGAATGTGAATGATTTGGAAGAAATGATATTGACTCCTCGCACCCATGATGGAATAACGATGAATAATGCATTCCAGTTCCCATACAATTTAACATCAGATGGAAAGTGGAACTATGAATGGATTCAGATAAAATCAGATTCTTATGAACCATTTGGGAATGAGAAAATTATTAAGGCATTCAATAGTGGTAATACTTCCATCATGAAGAATAAAAATCAGAAAGCTTATGAGTTTACTATCTATCATTGGAGTGGGAGACAGCTGCTTCGCTTTCATTCTTTTACTAAAGGTCTTACACTGAGGTTGCATAATGAATTCTATCCACATCTCGGTTTTGGTCATTGACTACATCTAACGTCAATTGCTACTGCAAATGTTAAAAAAGTTTATTCAAATCGAATCAGCAAATTTCATTATAGATTTAAAATATTTGATGAAGATGTTGTAGAATGCGAAGAACGCATCATTTTGAAAAAGCGTAGTGTTCAACCTTTATCACTTATTGAGTTAGTAAAACGATGGAATGAGACTGTGGGTAAGAAGTATGGAGAGAAAATTATGGCGGACAAAAATAAGTTGGTTATTCAGAAATATAATGACAAACTTACAGTTTATTTCTCTCCAACCTTGCGCCATTTTGTAAGACATTATACACCTATTATTGGAAGCGGTGTGGTGTATGCTTCTCATGAATATCACACTAAAGCTGATTCAGTTAATGATGAATGGTAGGTGGACATCTATGGTGATCGCATCAAGAAAATTTACCAGTCTTATGAAGAATCTAAAGTTGCTATCAATATAATGCCGCGTCTATATCATACAGTTGAAAGCTTCATTCATGTAGTAAATCCTTATATACAACAGAAGTTGAAGCATGTGATGAAAAGTAAATATGATGTAAAGACACACCACATTCCGTTTTCAATTGAAAATCAACGCGTTGTTCTGAAACTGGGCGATGACATTCAATGTCAATTGAGTAAAAATTTGAAAAAACTCTTTGGTTTTTCAATGCTACAAACTGTGTTTACTGCTGCGCATACGATTGGTATAGAAACACCAATGACACTTGATAAACATGAACAGCACCTTTACATTCAAAGTGATTTGATTCTACCTATTTCTGTTGGTGAGAAAAAAGAATACATTTTACGCGATTTCATTCATGATAAAGACGCTTCATATGGAATAGTCGAGAAGATGTTTGAATCTATTTTCTATCATCCGGTCGTCAAACAAACTATACCCTCTATTGCTATCAAAATTACCAATGGTTTACAAGAGTGCATCCATGTGAAAGATACTAAATCCCTCGCAACTTTAGTGTTTCGGAAAACAAAGTGAAGTCATTGTGATATGTTTATTGAAATAAAAATATGTATATGAAAAAGTCTTTTCACAGATATAGGGGGAATGAGCTGACTGTAGGCATATATTCACAAGGAAGAAACGATCTCATGCGATACATAAAACAACCATGTATATCTACAAAAAGCAACATCAAAATACTGAGTTAAAGTTGATTATGTCAATACATCTCCTGAATGTGGTAGCGTGAGTTTTATTCTTTTGGGTGGAGGTATGTTTGTGTCAGGATGTCATGTGGAAGAGATGTGTTATGTCCTATCCAACACCTCTTATCTTCCCATGCTGAAAGTGCTCGTTTCTTGAACGTGTGCGTTTTCACAGTATGAACTTGAGATTTTAAGATTGTCATATTGACAAACGTTATAGTTTTATTTTTATAGACCTTCTTATAGGACCGATGTTTCATTTTGTGAACAATGGATTTTGATATACCTTTAGCACGCTTAATACTATCTGCACATTCTTTTAATTTCATGGAATACATTTTAGGACGGAGGAGAATCATTTCATCTATTTCCTTTCCTGCTGTTTCAACCTTAAAACAACCAAGTTTGGCTGTATTCTGTATGGAATAGAGTGGATGAGTGGGATTGTAGTTAGATGTGTCGAAATATTTTTCTAATGACTTACCTACTTCATTAAAATTTAAATCTTTTTGAGTGATAATTCCTAAAAAGAAACTATCTGTATCACCACCCAACAAACGAACCTCTTTTACGAGAGGGCATGGTTTTAATATTTTGTAGAAGAGTTGATACATTTCAAGCTTGGAATAATCTAAAACGGCTTGCCCAATATAGATGGGTTTGCACAACTCAAGTTCAGATTTTATCATTTTAACACCTACAAGATCCTCATCGATGATGTCTCTATCAATGAAAAGAGGTGATGAGGTTAATTTGTGATATTTTTGTTCATCAACGACTAGTTTGTAGTTCATACGTTTTCTAACATCCTCCATGGTCTTTCCGAAAAGACTGTTATTCTTATATTTATAAAAATCCTTTTCAAAATTATTTTGGGCGAGTGCACGTTTTTGACTGTTACTATCTATGTAGGGTTTGAGGAAGGCTTTCTGTCTAAATTTGATAATGCGGTGAACTGACTTTAGAAGCATGCCCATTTCTAAATAGAATTTTAGTATGCAGAAGTGCACGTGATAATTTTTCTTATCATATTGGGTGAGCAAAAGTTTGCGGCATGGTTTGTACCTTGGCTGTCCACACTCTGTTAAGTTATTATGAAATTGTGACAAGAATGGTGAAAACATTCAGTCACTTCACCAGATTCAGGTGCGAGTGGGAAATCCGCAGTTTTATTTTTAATGCTATTTGGATAAATCAAATCCACTTCAAAATAATATCCCCAATCACCTTCATCTGGAATCTTCAGTATGTTTGAAGGGTTGGAGTAATACTCAAGCTCATCTTGATTTAACCAACTAAACTCGGAATGAGGTAGTGGTTTAGACAGTGAACTGCCATATAAATTATTTTGGTCATAGTACTTTAGGTGGATATGATCATCACCTACTGTTTCAGATTTTATATGATGTTTATTTACAAATGTGAGACCACCGCGTATTCCGCGCTCAAATATATTATACATCTCCGGGTCTTGTAAGAGATGAATGGTCTCACCAGTCATTTTAAAGGCTGATTTAAAGGACATGGCTGGTAGACTGACAAAGTGGATGGGATCTAATTTGTCTTCTTCTAATGCCATTCGTCGAAATTCCTGAAAGACATCAGCCAGCAAAATGACATCTAATTCTAAGTAAGCGATCATATAATCGCCAAACGTTTTACAATCAAATTTTAACCATGCCTCTTGAGCATGTTCATAATCTTCTACTGGACAATCTTGACCGTCAAATCGTTTTGGAATTTGTTAATGGAAGGAAGGGTTGTTTCATTTAGTTTAGACATTGAGCTAAAATACGCATAGGGAAGACTCCTTTGCGAGTGATTATTTCATCCGTTAAGTTTGGATAGTGTTTCTTCAAAGTTTGATTATGGGGAAGAAACTTGAGATTACGAACGAGAGAAGCTAGTGACGCTGACATGAATTGGAATGATCTAAAAATTTTATTTCGAAGAAGACTGTCTTATTTTCTTTAGTTTTATCTACTGGTACTTTTGCTGTCATTGCCATGAATTTTTCTCTCGTTTGCGCTATTACATTAGACTGCCACGATTTCATCTGGCTCAACCCTCCTTTTATGAGCATATGACTGTCATAGCCCTTAAAGTTATGAAAAATGACGGGTAGTACACGACGTCTCAACCTAAGTGAAAAGTTACATTTGGAGCAGAGTGCGTTTCTAAATTTACCAGTGATGTGATCATGATCACGCACTTTCTTAATTTTATCGTCATCAAACGTTTTATGACATTTAGGGCACGATGTGCAACTTTCAAATTTCTGTTTGTCTTCATCTGACATATGTAGTGACTTACGCTGCAATTGTGAATCATATGATTGTTGAAATTTAGCAGCTTTATCGAGAAATTCTAGAAATTTTGAAATGCAATCTTCACCTTGCCAAGTATGCATTTTGTTTTGTCTATTCCTAAAGTGGTCATGCCATACTTCATAGCAGGATATGGCTGCTGGCTTGTGGATGATATCATCAATGTAGCATTCTATGTCTGCGTAAATGATACGCAGGGGACTTAATTCGTCACCATTATCCCTATGTGAAAATATTTTATCTTTGGGCATGCGTTCCATTTGTAATTTACCTCGCTTGCACCATTCATAGTGAGTTTCAAATTTATCTTTACTCCAAAAGGAGCGGATGCAGCGGTCGCATACAGAATGTTCACCTCTTTTAGAGTGCCCCAAGTGAGTGTACAAGCGAGAGATTTTGGGAATACCACAGTAGTGCCATTCCTCGCTATCATCTTGTTTTACTAATAAGAGGTTGACTACACGTTCATAACAAGTTGAACGTGAATTATAGCGGGAACCCTTCAACCCCTTCTCCCACACGTAAACGACAATTTTAATCTTATTATGTTTTTCGAACGTTTCTACATCTTTGATTTTCATGTTGTCACTATCACAACCTTCAAAGTCTAGTTCATCCTCCCACTGTCTATAGCTATAGGTGCGATCTCGGTGCGCGTTGATATCATTATAGTGAAGGATGGATAGGACTGCATATTTGAAACACTGTGATTTACAATCGACATTGATGACAGCTTTCTTATTATACAACGTTTTTGGTAGTTTAAATGTGCCTCGAGCTGCATGACTTTCTAATAGGGAAATTTTGAATATGGCTGAGTCCACACCATCAAAAATGAGAGCGCTGTCGCTTTGATTGAATTTATCTACATTTGATTTTAAACATTGAATGTGAAAATTTAGCCAAGACTCGCAGTCTACAACTTCAGTTGCGGAAGAGGAAGGAACATGAAACTGTATTCTCTCCGTCACTTGACCCGTTTGAAAATCTATCTTAATATATTTTAGTTTAAGGTAGATGAGCGCCTTCATTCTAAAATTGTCTAAATTGTTGAAGAGCGCTTCGATAATGTTAGAATTTTGAAGGAGCCACTCAGGAAAATCTACTATTTGAGTATTGGACTCCATGCAGTAGTCGCGTACTAAAATATTATGTGAAACATTAATGAGGGAGATGGTAGAGGTACCGTTGGTGTAGTGATCATTTGCATGCGTGTGTTGAAGTCTGTGCGAAGATCGCTGAAAGTGACTATCAAAAGAAAGAGGGCACAAATCGCAAGGAAAGGAGATGTCATCGTCAGAATCAATTTCACCTCCGGAGATTGACGCCGCTTTGCGTTGACACACACGTTGTTTGATGTGTCGAAGGAGACTGTGCTTCCTTGTAAACATATGTCCGCAGTCGGCACATTCCCACTCGTTGCCTTGTCGCGAGAGTCCTGAGCTGGAACTCACATCACCTGAAAGAGAAATCATTCTATCATCTCTGTTCAAGTCTCAGTGTATTGTTACAACCTACTTTGACTCAACAACTCTAAACTTTCCTCGAGAAGGGAGGGCGTTGGTGATGAAGTTGATGCCTGAAATTGAGGAAGATGCTATTAGCCACACGTTTGAGGGAGATGAGTGAAGAAATTTTCAACTTACCATTTCAACGAAATCAAGTTTAAGGATGATACTTCAACAAGATAGAGACTTCACTCAAATTTGGAATTCACGAGAGAGCAGTTCACTTGTACGCCTCAAATATAGAATTCGCCAGAGAACACTTCACTTATATGTCACAAAGACAGAGTGAAATGACACGAATGTCACTTTACATATATACTTTCATATTCATCATTCATTGGCTGTTCATTCTGATTGGTTGCTTCTTGATACTTAAGAATTAGAAAACATTTCAAAGTCATTATTCACAGTCAACATGACAAGCCCTCCGACAACACCAAACAAAAAATTCTCTTCTCCATCCTCAACACCAAAGGCGCTCGTTGCACCAAACGCTCCAACGAAGGGGGAGGTAGAGAAGGTGTACCGACTGGACAATATCAGAAAGTTGTCATTGCCAGCGGACGACGAAGAGAGTGTATGTGAGAAGGAGTGTCCCGACTTAACAGGCGTGAGGTGGAAGTATCTCCAGTACGATACTGACGATGTGATGGAGATCACCAGCACCAAATTCCTCCACCAATTATGGGAGTGGTACACCCCTAACTCCCAGCCACGAACTACAGCGGAGTGGGAGTATATTGACAAAGTGAGGCTCGCAGTGGAAGAACGATTAAAGCAACTGAACTGTTTTTGTTATCTATGTGAAGCCAGACTCTGGGACGATATTGACGATGAAGACCTTTTGAAATACATGCCATAATAAATGTTTATTTCGTATTATCTTTGCTTTCATACTGACTTACTTGAATGGGGATTCAGTGGATGATTTAACCATGTATACTTTTTCATTTGGAAATAGTAGCACGCTTAGTCTAACTTGTAAATCTTATAACATTTCATATGGGCGATAATGATAGTTGAAATAGTATCAAATAAAATTAAGATAGCTTACACTTCTGATACAGGGATAGCAATCGACTGCGATCCATGTGTAAAGAGCTTGTTAGACTACGGATGGGCTTAAGTGGATGATTTAACCATGTATACTTTTTCATTTGGAAATAGTAGCACGCTTAGTCTAACTTGTAAATCTTAAAACATTTCATATGGGCGATGATGATAGATGAAATAGTGTCAAATAAAATTAAGATAGCTTACACTTCTGATACAGGGATAGCAATCGACTGCGATCCATGTGTAAAGAGCTTGTTAGACTACGGAAGAGAGAAGTGTGTTATGTTGCGTGTGGCGCGTGAGTGTCCTCCCATTTCATTCCATTCATCAATTCATCTCATTGATAGAGACAGGTAGAACTCATGGTTCTCATAACGTATGCAATGGATAGTTTATAAGGCAACCTTCGACAGTTGGCTAAATGTCGCCCTGGCGCGAATGCATACTACGTTGAGACAGAGGCAATCACTTGCAAACATGACGCAGAGAGGTTTAACAAGATTGACCATTGCCGAATGTCCCTTGCGGTATACATAGCTACGGGTTTCACCGCCGCCCTTTACAGGAACGCCCGTCGAAAGGAAGTATTACACCGAACTTCATTTGCAACGTTCAAGTTGACTGATAGCAGATTCAACTTAATGATAGTATTCGCCAGTCCGAAGACTGCCCAGGGCAAACCGCGTGGAGGTTCTATCATGTCTTGCCCCATGGTGGCCCTTAAGAGAGCCGATGGTTCATTCGCGGGTGTGAATTTAAGTTGACTATTGGCTGGAATAGTATGTGGGTATGACGGTTAGGTTGTCATAGACCCTATACCGCCGAGGTCGTGCTGGTGCATCTGGCACCTTTCGGATGCGAGTGGTATTCGGAGTCCGTACCTCATCCGTCCAAACGATCTTCTTGATCTTCCCCTTCTTCTCATCCTCTTCATCCCACTCGTCGAGGATGATGAACTCGGGAATGGCGTTGTCTTCATCGATGAAGACGGGAATGGTGCTAGTAGATGTTGCTTCCATCGTGGCTTAAAATTGAATGAGAAGCGCTACAATCTTCTGGCTTATATAGGGTTTTCAACAATGAATTGCTCAACAGAGAATCAGAATGCTTCAGGGATAGCAATCGACTGCATAACGTTCAAGTTGACTGATAGCAGATTCAACTTAATGATAGTATTCGCCAGTCCGAAGACTGCCCAGGGCAAACCGCGAGGAGGTTCTATCAAATCTTGCCCCATGGTGGCCCTTAAGAGAGCCGATGGTTCGTTCTCAGAAGTGTCGTGATGGGGTGGTGAAGGCGGGCAAAGATCTGCAATGAAAATGATATGTATTAGAATAGGATATACTATCTTATTTACTTTTCACTTACCAAGTTAGCCATCCTTAGGTAGTCTCGCGCGCTTCCTGACAGAAAATTTGTGGAGATGGCCGCGCATTCTCAGGCTGGCATGGAGACATTTTTTGGTTGGATGGCCGTTATAACATATTATTGACTCGTCCAGAGTACGGTTGACGAGTACTTCACCGTCCAAATGATTATCCCGAATAGGGATGTGAAACTCAAACAACCTATCCTCATTCACACGATTCCACTCATCCCTCATGCGCTCCAACTTCTCAAACGCCTGCCTCTCATCACCCCGCCCAGCCACAGTCCTTTCCAACTCAACATTCCTCGCTCTCAACACACTCATCTCCTTCATCATCTCCTCAAACTTCGCTTCTGCATCTCTCATTCTTCTCTCCGCAGCAATCGCCCTCTTCTCACAGTCATCATTCTTCTCTTCCAACTCTCGCGTCTTATTCTTCAAATCAGTCACACTACGCCTCATTCGAATATTCTCATCCGCTACCTCCTTCGACTTCAGTTCCTTCTTTTTCAACTCATCCAACTCCTTCACGACTTCATCCTTCACCTTCTTCAAACTCTCATACTTATTCACCAACAAATCATGCGCCATCTGCTGCGACACATGCCTCTTCTCTTCATCCTTCAACCACCTCGCCGACTGCTTACGTATCCCACCACTCTTCACTTTTGGGGAAGATGAGCTCTGCGGGGGGTCGGTGATGTTTGACAATGTTTGACACCTCCGACGACGAAGAGCTCAACTTCCTCACACGCTTCCTCACACGCTCCCTATCTAAATCCACATCATCCTCATCATCACTCTCAAGCACTCTCTTTCGCCCAATCTCAGCCTCCAACGACGCAACTGCTCTCGCCAACTCATCATTCTCAACAACATTCTCAACCTTAACCTCTCGCTCTATCGCCAACATTCGCTCCCTCTCTTCAACAATCAACTGCGTGAATCGCAAGTCATTCACCAAACCTCCACTACAGTCAGCATGCACTCTGTAAAAACGCGCCTCATCCTCATGACCCTTCAACACTCTACACTTCACACACGCAACCCTATTCAGGATAATCATGTGGTCGGTGCCCGCCTTCTTGACATGCGCCTTGGCGTCCGCACTGCGATTGATTCGCCCACATGTACACATTTTAATATGAAATTTGCGGTTCTTATCGTTAGCCATGCCTGAGATTTCTTGTTAACTGTAAGATAATGAAATTTGTATAAGTTTGGAATCATATAGTACAGTCATATTCCTAAAGCATTACACTTAGTGAGGAATGATAGATTTGAGTATAGTGAGTGGCACTCGATCCCATCGACAGCCCGAAGTGAGAGATCTTCCCCGATACCCGCTTTTTACAGCTGAAGACATCATTGTCACTGCCCCGAAGTGGTAACAGCAACGCCGAGTCAAAGGTAGTGATCAGTAGCTGGGATCGAACCCCTCAAAGCTGCCTTAGACTTAGTTAAATTTCAAATCTGATAGCAGATTTGAACTCAGCATACTTGAAAACTTAATCTACATGTTAAAACTTTGAAAAAACTGAAAATTAAGAATTTTTAAAAATTCCGCATTTTACTACTCATACTACTTTTAAAAAATTTTATCAGTAGTAAAGACACTATCAAACTCTATCATACAAACTTTGAAGTAAGAAGATAGCTTGCCTACTTCAAAAGATAGAGTCCTTTGAAACACCCGATATCGGGAGCTCAGAGCGACGACCGTCGCTTGCCTCGTCTTTCGATGAAGTGATCAGACTTACGTTGTCGGGGGTTTATATATGCTCGGAAGAAAACTTAAAATGACTCTATCTCCGAAAGCATTCATCGTAGCGACATGCGGTTTGTTGCAAACGATTTGTCTCATCATTCTCTATCATATGACACCTGAACCATTCTCATATGACCACGGGAAGTTGGTCCGTCAGCACATGTCCATGTAACATGCCACAAGTGAAAAAATTCCTAAGTGTGAGAGCTCCAGTGTGGTGAAAATTTTGAAAAATTTAAAACTTCCGAATTTCGACCTGGGACCTTTACCAAAACATTTTTCATCAAATTTCAATGACCCCCCTCCCCCCTCGTTCAGAGAAATTTGATGAAAAATGTTTTGGTGACGGTCCCAGGTCGAAATTCCACACTTTGGAAAATTTTCAAAATTTTACCCATACAAAGCCACTCTGACACTTAGGATTTTTTCAGGTGAGCTCCGACCTGAAATCTTGTAACAGCTCTAACTTTTGAACGGCTGGTCCGATTGACTCGCGGCAAAAATGGCGTCGAGCAGTTTTTTCTCCTCTTTCAAACGAGTAGCTGTAAGACAAAATCCGTCCACTAGAACCAAAGTTAGAAGATTGCTGTCGGGGGGGGGGGTCAGTGAAATTTGATGAAAAATGTTTTGGTGAAGGTCCCAGGTCGAAATGCCACACTTTGGAAAATTTTCAAAATTTTGTCCATACAAAGTCACTCTGACACTTAGGATTTTTTCAGGTGAGCTACGACAGTCCACCCTCTCAACCTGGCCGGCACACCACGCCAACCTGGACAGCACATCACCGCGCGCTACGACGGCCGGCCAGAGAGAGGGGGGACGTCAGACTCGAAGCAACAGGACGCCACACCACGACCGACTCGACGGACAGGAGGGGGGGGGACGTCAGACTCGAAGCAACACGACGCCACACCACGACCGAAACGACGGACAGGAGGGGAGGGGGACGTCAGCGACTTTTCGATGGCGGCCATCTTGCGCTATCCAGAAGTAGAGTTTTACTTACTACTGATGATGACAAACAAGGGGATGTTCGGGCTTCGGATACCGACATTGCAGTCATCCTTCTTTATCACTGCAGCGGATTGAAGTCGCAATTGCGGATGGATTTTAGAACGTTATAAAAAACAACAGGATGATACATCTGCATGAGTCAGTAGGACCTCAGATTTTTGCTGTGCTGCACTCCTGGGATGCCATGCTTTTACTTGTAGTATGTAGTGATCACACAAGCTCATTCGTTCGTAAACCCAAAAAGCTTTTCAATGACTTGCTGCAGAAAATGCTCAAAGTCGAAGAACTGAAAAGATACAAGAAATGTTCACGACAGTCGTTTGTCGAGAACAATAATTTGAATCAGCATAGATCCATGAAAAAGAGTTTTGGCCCTAGATCCTCAGCGAAGAATCCACTGGGGAAGTTAAAAGGAATAAATGCTAGTTCCATCCCACCTTATGAGTCAGCACTTAAAATGCACATGAAGCGTGCCGCTTTTGTAGCTTTGTGGGCCAATGCTGATGTAGCCGATATCCGACAATAGATGCATCAAACGGTTGGGATCTCCATGAAGGATCCGTCCAACTGGCATGATGCACTCCAATATGGCATGAAGGTCTTAAGATGCCAGGCACCCTTATTCCTGTACACGATGAGATGACGAGAACGGAGAGTATGTAAACATGGAAATCTCACTTCTGATGACGAGTCTGACTGGACTGAAGATGATGATATTGTGCGAGAAGAAGCATTTGTGACTTATAAGTGACTTTGAATGACTTATCGCAAAAACTTTGCCCTTGTACTTAATTCTATCACATCTTCTCAAACGAAATTCCAATTGGGAAAAACTTTGTGATTCGAAAATGTCTCGACAAAATATGTAATGCAGCAACAACTGCATGCCTACTTGAAACAGATGTAGATGCTTACATGTAACTGCAGTTTTCTGAATCAGGCCTGTCCGTAGGGGGTCAACCATCAGGATTTGGCGTGGAAGAATCATTTGCATCTTGCAAGGTTTCTGTATGACCAAGGTTTCGTTGATGCACTCGACCATGCTAATCATACCATTGACTACCTAATTATTGTACTTATCAGTACCTATAGCTCGACCTTTGACCCTTTCTTAAGGGGTCAACGTACAGGCTTTGACACTTAAGAATCACTGTTTCATATTGGAACAAGCTTCAATATTATTCTTGCAAAGTTTCGTTGATGTACTCGATCATGCTAATTAAAATGCTAATAAGCGCTAATTAGTGGCCTTCTTGGATAAAGAATTAGATTGATATCCTTAAAGTTCTTTAGGAAGTACAGGCATGTATTGGCAGCCATGGCTGCCAAATACATGCCTGTGCTTCTTAAAGAACTTTAGGATATCAATCTTCTTTATCCATTATATGATGACGTGTAACCCAGCCCACTTGGATTTCAGTGCTCTTATCAGATGAGCCTTTGTTTCACTCATTCTCTTCCATTTTATTCCACTGAACATGAACACACCCGACAGCGTAAGCGGATGGTCTCTAAATTTCTTGTCTATCTGCCTCCTGGTCGATCACTGGGTAGCGTGCGGGGGTTGGAAGCTCATGAGGTTCTGCTATCCCATGAGTCTGTCTGCAGCTATACGTTTTACAGGGACTGCCGACTGACATATAACCTGGTCGAATTATTCACTTCATAGGCAAGTCGTTGCAGAGTGCCGGATACGGATGGAAGTGACATGATGCGTAAACTTGCTGTTAAGATAATAAAATTATAAACGAGTTTTGCCCGGAGTACACCTTTAAGTGTTCACATCAAAGAAAGGCGATAATTGCTGCATACACTTCGGTTATATCCAGAGTTTCGACCTCGATAGAAATTTCTATCGAGGTCGAGGTCAGGATTTTTATCGAGGTCGAAACTCTGGATGTAACTGCTGTAAAACACCCTACATAGATGTATACTTTTTCGACCTCTGTAAACATTGACTGCCAGTTGTATTAATAAAGAACAAAGTAAATACATTTGTGGCTGCTGCATGATTACCTGCAGTGGCGGCGGAGCCGGGGGCAGCGGGGGCAACTGCCCCCCCAAGAAATATCATGGGGGGCAAGAGTATCTTCTTGCCCCCCCAAAAATTTTCTAGGTGTATTAGGCCAGAAATATGTGACGGATAGAGATGTCACTGAAAGTTGAAACTGTCATCTTGTCAAATATTGCGTTTATTTCATTTCCTGTCTGTCCTAATTATGTTTCAGCTATTTATTCCTTAAGTTAACTTGTTGGTGTCTATGACAGTCGTCTCTAATTTCTCCTCTTCATGGTGCAATGGTCTTCCCCAAAGCGATGAATGAAAGTGCTAGCCAGCGTTCATAATCAGATATTGCCTCATCAGTTGACACCTGAGAAGTGACCCGCGCCTGGCGGGGGATTGACCAAGACGGGTAGGGCGGACCGGGGCAAGTTGTTACAGTGGGCCTACAGTGAAAACTACAAAGCGAAATCTGACGCGTAACTAGCAAAAGATGAACCTTTATTGACGCATTATTCTGATTTAATTAACTAATTTCTGTATTTCTGAAACTATAATTTTTAAGTTAACATTTCAATCTCTAAAAGTTTTTATCAATTTTGTCTGTTAATAAAATTTCCGCTTTCATTCTTCATCTGCAGACGATGCGGCAAGGGGTATGATCAGGCCCGTAACTAGGCGGGGGCCAGGGGGGGCCAAGCCCCCTGCTACCTGAAGCGCCCCCCTGTAGAATCCTCAGCATCATCTTTATTTGTATCCAACTTCTGACTTCCGCATAATCTTAGTCAAATTTATTGAATGCATCAAATTATAGGGATTGATTAAGAGAAAACGTGAATAATCTAATTGTAGAAATTACTGTATAGAAACACAACCCCTCCCAAAATCCGATATTCAGCAAAGAATATTGAAAGAAGGTTGTATTTATTGCCTATTCACACATTTACGATTCTTGATAATTTACGTAAATCTATAAAAGTGTTCATTATGTTTGACTGTTAGTTAAGTTTCCACTTTCATCCTTCATCTACAAACGATGCGGCACGGTGTAAAATGCAGGTGATGATCTCATTGATAAACAAGTGAAATTAGTTGATTCTCTCCAACTTCCTGGGTCGGAATTTGATGGATCTTTGTCGATATTGCTTGAAAATTGGCGAAAAGTTCTGTATGTACATGTAGTCTTGCTTTTAGTATCTTTGTTTATGACGATAAAGAGGCGATTGCGAGAATCGTTGCGGACTTCCTGCTGAGCTGACACATTTGGATATTTTGGAATGCAATGTTTGACACCTGTTAAATCCATTAATTGAAGAAATGAGGTAAGTCTGATCCGTGCGCAAATGTTTATGGCTGCATTTTCCAATCAACATGGCTAGGGTAAGTTTCTCAGGTTTCATTTGTTCACAGAAATATGGCTTGACGTAAATGTAAGAACCATATAATCTGATTTCAGTTTGTCGAATCTGGAATACATATTGACACAAAATCAATATGACGAGAAGACACTCAAAGAACTCCTTGGGATTCACTCCAGTGGTTTCGACGTCCCTATGTTATCGGCACAACTTCGACTATTACCAACATTGGGAAGTCATAAAACCGTACCTACTATCATCGAAGCACTGAGAGAAGCTGGACCGACAGTCAGGAATATGCTATCGGAGTGTGTCAAACTATGCAAACTAGTGATGGCTGCTCCAACGTCGGTTGCAACTGCCGAGAGGTCATTTTCGCACCTACGGTATATGAAAAACTATCTCAGGTCGACTATGGGACAAGCTCGCCTAACACATTTAATGATTATTCATTTGTTCCGTGCACAGTCGCGGAATCTGAATAAGGAGGAAATACTCAAAGAATTTGTGAGCAGATGCCCACAGAGGAAATCTGTATTTGGCAATTGTCTAAAATAAAGACAAACATCAAGCCATTATGAAGATCACTTTTAATTGAATCAATGTACATATACAATGTTCCTTCAATTCAAATTTCAACAATAGTGTCTCTAACATCATATAATCGCATTGGAAGACCTCGTGATAGTGCTCCAAGACTCATCAAAGTAACGTTTGGCAATTTCCAAGAAAAATTATCGGTTCTGAGGAACAGTAGAAATCTGCGAAATTCAACTGACTTCAGAAATGTGTACATCAATAATGACCTTACCTCTCTTCAGCAAATCAAAGACAAGGAACTGCGCAAAGAACTCAAAGATAGGAAAGAAAGCGGAGAAGATGTGATTCTATACAGGAATAAAATTGTCCCAAGATCTTTTGCCAAAAATTTTCAATGAGCGCTTTTAGGAAAATGGAAATCCCGAATATTTTACTGACGAATATTCGATCATTGAGACCTAAATTTGATGAGGTTCGTGTCATTGCTGCATGTGAAAACCCTGATGTTATCGCACTTTGTGAGACTTGGCTCACTCAGACTGTGGCTGATGAAGAAGTGAGCATTTCTGGCGACACTCTTATCCGTCAAGATAGAACTGATGGGAGGCGAGGTGGAGGCGTCTGTGCATATGTACGGTGCAATTTACAATTTGAAATTATAGCGTTTCCGCGGCAACTATCATTTCTTGAGTGTCTTTGTGTCTATTTTAAGACTAATGACATTATCATGATTGTTATCTATGTCCCTCCCAATTTGAAAAGTTGTCAATATACAGAGGTAAGCGATGTATTAGTCACTTTCTGTGATACTTTCAATACAACTCATTTTGTGATAGCTGGAGATGTAAATCAATTGCCTACAGTTTATCTCAATCAGTCACTCCAACTTGTACAAGTGGTAAATAGCGAAACTAGAAAAACGTCTATCTTGGATAAGATTTTCCTTTCTAAGACTGCTTTTTCATTTTACTATTGTTCATCTTGTGAATCGGGTGATTGTGATGAAACCCCACTGAACATCGGTCCACCAATTGATAGTTCTGACCACAACACTGTAATCTTGAAACCGTGTAAGACTCTTTTTAAATGTCAAAATGCTCATAAGAATTGTTCGTATTCTGCAAGAGTTTATGATTTCCGTGAAAGATATGTAGCTGCTTTTCTAAATAGATTGGCTTCTTTCCCATGGCACTCATTTTACCGCCAAAACGCTTCAATAGATTAAAAATGTCATTTTTTCTATGTGTTGTTTATAGTGCCTTAGAGAGTATTCCTTATCAAGTTGTGGAGATGACCGGGAAAGAAAAATCATGGTTTTCACCCAAGCTCAAGGTACTCATTAATCAAAGGTATGCAGCGTTCCGTAACAGAAACTACGAGTTGTATAACATGTATAAGACCAAAATTCGCAAAGATATCAAACAAGCAAAGATGAATTGGATATCAAAACTCAAGCGAAAACCAAATGGAATATGGAAAGTTGTTTCTGATACTTCTAAACAATCAGATTCCTACAGTTTCAGTGATGAAAGCATTGAGGACATAAACACTGCGTTGCTGTCTAATTTTTGTCCATCATCGGACTGGTCTGAAATTTACCAGCTAATTGAGAATATGGACGACAATGGTGAATGGAACATCACTGTTTCTCAAGAAAAGACCAGGAATTATCTTGAGAAGCTGAACGTCAAAAAAGCGGCCGGTTTTGACGAATTCCCTCCATTTCTTGCTAAAGTGGCGAGTGACATCCTAGCAGGACCGATTTCTCATCTCATTGCTCTCTCCCTCGAAACAAAGACTGTCCCAGAAATTTGGAAAATGGCATCTGTCACTCCGATCCCAAAAAAGAAGAATCCTGATGTAAGCGACTTTCGACCAACATCCGTGTTATCTGTGTTCATAAAGGTCCTAGAGCAGTATGTTATCGACTCTATGAAGCCATCTTTCATTGATGCATATGGACCAGACCAATATGGATTCCGACCAAACCACTCTACATTGCATGCGAATATCAGAGTACATGACTTTATAACATCATCCCTTGACAACTTACAAAATAGTGGAGTTTTACTCATGTCTTTTGATATGGCTAAAGCCTTCGATCGTGTCACTCATAGAAGTTTAGTAGAATCTCTTATTAATGTTGCGTTCCAGAAGCACTTTTTATTGTGGTGCTGTAATTTTTTGCAGGATCGTAGACAGTATGTCAAAGTGAGAGACAGACAGAGTTCCATTGTTAAGGTCACATCAGGTATACCTCAAGGTGGGAAACTTTCGCCATTTTTATTCTGTGTCCATATGAGTTCTTTGAAGCCGAGACACAAATCAGCTGTAATGTGTAAATATGCCGATGATGTGCTTTTAGCGTTGCCAATTTGTAATAGTGACAATGTTGACTTGCTAGTGGAGACTGAGATGTACAATATCGACCTTTGGTGTTCCTCACATGGCCTCACTTTAAACCGTGAAAAGACTCAGTGCATGCTTGTGCGCAACAGACAGGTATTCTCTCCGTCAAACCCCTTTTTCAAGGATCAGCTCCGAATTCTTGGTGTGCTATTCAACTCCAATTTGACATGGGACTCTTTTGTGGATAACCTATGCAAGCGAGCCAGTCGTCGGTTATTCATACTGAAGCGTTTGAAATACAATTTGTCCAAACCAGAACTGATGCTGATTTATAATGCTGTAATATTATCAACGCTCGAATACAATGCTCCGCTGTTAATTGGAATTAACAAGAAAAATTCGGAGAGACTAGAAAAAGTTCGTCGACGATGCCACCGTATAATTTGTGGCATCGAATGTGATTGTGATAGATTCACACCTCTAGCAATTCGATGTGAGCATCTGGCCTTAAAAGCATTCAAAGGAATTATTGACTATAGTGACAATCAGCTTCACCACTTAGCACCTTCCCATTTGACTCAGCCACGTTTGTCTCGCAAGCTACTTGTGCCATACTGTCGAACCGAAACTCGCCGAGCTTCTTTTTTCCCATTTTGTACAGCGTTATACAACAGCATGACTTAGTAAACTGATGCATTCTTGTAGAAGTTCAATTTTCTTTGTTGATACATCGTTTTTTCTTGATTGACTTTATGTTTTGACCATTGCTTATACCCGATCATTGTAAAATTGTAATGCATGATTTCCATTATCAATATAACATTTAGTCTATTCTTTATTCTAATAGTACGTTTGCATTAGCCTATAGTAGCCTAAACAACTGTAAGCAACTGTGTGTGTATGATTTACGGGTAAAATACATGGAAACTGCGATAGTAGAGTTTGAATTTACCGGGAAAAGCGTGCCTTAACCATGATATAAATACCCATAGACAGTTTAAACTGAAAAATATTTGCTGATATATTATGTTTAACAAGATGTCTTTCAGAAGGTTGAAAGAATTATTTGTAAACAGCCCTTTGAGGTACCGTATACACATGAACATACACAAATAAGCCCAAATAAATAATTGAATAAACAACAAAACACGTTCAAGTGAAATTCTCATTAACAACCGCTGCCCCCCCCATAACAGAAAAAGCGCTCCGCCGCCCTTGATTACCTGTCCAGTGGTCCTTTGAAAGATTCCGATTAGTTTTGGACTTCTTCAAAGGATACATCGGGATGAACCCTCTTCACATGCTTTTTTAATGTGCTGCAGGCGTTAAATGATCCTTTAGAGATGGTACAGTCACATAGCTGGTCCCCGTCGATTATTGTGGTACATTTAAAACAGTCTTCAGTCTCAACAAAAAAATCGTATACGGTACTTAATCTCGGTCACTTTGGCGCCATCACGAATCACAATCACACAAGTGAATGAGGACATAAGATAATAAAAATCTCGAATGATGAGTTGATGACAATCTGAAAGAAGGATTGCCCCGAACATCCTATCACATACAGGTAGGTGATTAAAAGTTCTTTTCATCTGCAGATTTCCCGACATGCATACACTCTACTGTTCAACATAGTAATAAGTAAGTATTCAATGAGATACTATCTTTTTATGTGATGCTATCCTAACATCAAAAAAATTGTTTCCCTAAGGGAAATTTTCATTACATAAGTTTCAGCAACCGACCGACCTCGACCTCGATATGTTTCATGTCGAGGTCGAGGTCGGGAAAAAGTTATCGAGGACGCGAGGTCGAGGTCGAAACTCTGGTTATATCACCAACACCAATACGAGTAGGGCCTACTTCAGGCAGCAGCACTAATCAAAATTCAAACTTAATCAACTCAGCGCAGTTTTAGACTATCACAACAGCTTGCATGGAAAATTCAGGATGTCTCGATATTTGCTGTAGGTTACCTTGCTGTCAATAGCTGTAACTACAAATCGGCACTTTCGGTTTATCGAAAACGCCAATTCATGAATTAAAATAAAATATGACTACCGACTCTACCGATTAATCGGTTATCGGAAGATTGGCAAAATCACTAATCGGTACACCTCTAAAATCGTATAACGAATTCTCTCTCTCTCAACATCGCGAGTCTGATGATGCGACTTTTCGTGTTGGTCGTATTGTGTTGTATGATGTGTGGTTTGCAGTCTTGATTTTACTGTATGTCCTCTTCATTTCGAGTGAATTCTCTCGTGAACTATCCGACTAATCATTACATCTTCGTTTTCATCGATTTTTGTAACTTTTCGCATGCCTGATGACCGGTGTGGGTAAACCTGTCATGTATTTTTTCAAATAAAAGTGTGAATGTGGAATTCGAGATGAAATTCATTCACAACTTCCCTAACGGCGTAGCGTGCTGGTCGTATTCTCGTCCTCCTCGTTTAGTCAACTGTACATCACGGCATCTCGTCCTTTCCTTCGTTTTACGTCTTTTTCACTAACTGAAATTAACATCATTCGAATCATCAAGAAATTCTCTGTCTTCTGGTGTAACTTTGATGATCGTTTTAAGATCGTCATTCGACTTTTTGCTGTTTTTTATTCAATTGCTGTGTGCTTTGCAACTTCGCCTCCATGTTGCTTTCTCGACCGCTATTTTCCCTACTTGTCGATCTGGTATTATGTCATCGCCTGTAAGACTGCAATACACGCGAGCCGACATCCTCAATCTCCGACAGCCCTACACTCTACCTCGCACACAAAGGCGTCGCTTGTGGTTCCACAACTTGTTGCGCAATCGCGATTCATCCTCTGCTGCCTCCTACGTCCCTTCCATCCTATCCCTTATCCAAACATCTCTTCCAAAGCCCTGTGATGCAAACTTCAATGCCCCCGCCGCTGCGAGAATCAAATTGCGTGAAGCCAAACGTCTCAAACCTCGTGCTCCCTCAATTCTTCTATTCAATGCCCGATCAATTTTCCCAAAGATTACCGATCTCAAGGTGAGAGTAGCAAAATTTGACCCTGACTTGGTCTGCGTCACTGAGTCCTGGCTTGACGCCTCCACAGACGATCTTTCCATTTCTCTGCCTGGGTACCGTGTGATCAGGCAGGATCGTGATTCCAACGGTGGTGGAGTGATTCTGTTCTATAAAGCAGCTTTCCTCGCGCCTGTTATCAGCAGTGTGAGACTTTCTGACATCAAATCAAATGTTATTTGTTGTAGGTTTGACGAATTCGACGCAACTGTTGTAGTTATTTATCACCCCTACTGGGGTAAGGTCCCTGCCCATGATGTTATGCTCGAACATCTGCAGAATTTTATAGATAGCTCTCAATCTAATCATTTTCTTATTGTTGGTGATGTAAATGATTTGAGGTTGCATTACAATGATTTTTGTGTGCTTAATGATCTCTGTCAGCTAGTTACTGAACCTACCCGTAAAAACAATGTTCTTGACATCGTTATTACTAATCAGAAACATCTCTTTGCTCCCCCTATTTGTATTGCCCCTCTTGGGAGGTCTGATCACAAGGGTGTTTTTGTTCAGAGTATTGTCCCGAAAACGGTTCTCACGACTAAAATTAAGGTCCGCAGTTGTACTCCTTCCACCTTTTCTCAATGTCGGTCCATCTTTAGATCTATTGATTGGGAGCGCTCCATCTCTGATACTGATGACATTGACCTTCTTGTTGAAAATTTTCAATTGTTTCTCCTCACCTGCTACGAAACATTTTTCCCGGAAAAAACTGTTCGCATGCGGTCAACTGATCCGCCATGGCTGACCCCCTCCCTCAAGGCTCTCTCTGATAGTCGAGATAAAGCCTTATCCCGTGGGAATACCCCCAAATTCATTCAGCTCCGGGAAAAGTTCATTAGTGAGTCCAATAAAGCTAGATTGAGATATCATTCGAACTTGTCTTCCACTTCTGTAGGCCTCACTGACAAGTGGAAATCCATTAATTCCCAGCTTAATCGGACTCCTCCTCGCATCTGCTTAGATGAACCCTATGCTCTTCGGCTCAACAGCCAGTTTTCTGAAGTTTTTCAGCAGCCCGACATGGATCACTTTGTGGATAATCGTCAACAATCTCCGCCTACCAAGTTCCCCTCTGTCTGTGATGAAGATGTTTTCAGATTAATAAAGAACTCCAAGTCAAACTCCTGTGGACCCGATGGCATTCCTGGGTATTTCTTTCGGATGTTTGCCGACATTCTCTCCATCCCCCTCACCCTTATCTTCAATTTGTGTTTGAAGAATGCAATTTTCCCTAAACCCTGGAAATTAGCCCACATCGTTCCTATACCCAAGAAGGACAGCCAGGATCATCGCCCTATTTCTATATTACCATTTCCCAGTAAAATCCTGGAGAAACTGATTAAGAAAGTTGTCCTCCTTCCATCCCTTAATCACGAGCTTGACTCCCGTCAATTCGGGTTCATTTCCAACGGCTTCGGTGGCTGTACAAACGCGCTTCTATCAATCCGTCTAACTATGCTTGAACATATAAGCCTCAAGTCGTCGAACATGGTCAACCTGCTTGCTGTTGACTTCCAGAAAGCCTTCGACACGATTAGCCATCAGGCTCTGCTAGAGACTCTTCTTCACAAATTTGACTGTAGTCCTTTTGTCATTCGCTTTGTTCGTAACTTTCTTTCAAACCGCATGCAGAGAGTTTCTACTAACGACATTCTGACTCCCTGGAAAGACGTGACCAGCGGCGTTCCTCAGGGATCCATCCTAGGCCCCTTGCTTTTCATCCTCATGATTGATGACCTTCCCCAACTCCCCGACACTCGTTTAGTTGCATACGCTGACGATATTACTTTACTTCATCTATGCGATCCTGACTCTGTTAATAGCTTTCAGTCTGTGGTTGATTCCTTTGTTTCCTGGTCAGAAGCCAAGAAGCTGTCTATTAATGTAAAGAAAACTAAATGCTTAACTGCTTGCCGTCTTTCTCACAGTCCCACACCTGTCCCCGTTTTCATCCATGGTTGTGCTGTTGAACGTGTGAATGTTTTGAAGATTTTGGGAGTGTTTTTCGAAAATGATCTTTCTTGGAATTATCAATTTCCCTTTTTATTTAGAAAATGCTGCCGTGGACTTTCTCTTGTAAAAAGGATAAGGAGTAACTGTAGCGACCCGCAAACCATCTGGCAGGCCTATATGGCCTTTGTTTTCAGTCACGTTGCTTACTGCTGGCCATTGTTGTGCGACATGAAAGTTGCTAATTTACGTAGGTTAGAGAGGCTAGATCGTGTTGCCCGTCGATGGGCTGGTGTCTCGGACAAGCAACCTCTCGGCTGTATGCTTGAGAATATTTGTAGACGCCTCATTGTAAAAATTTCCAAATGTAAATATACTCATCCTCTCTCCCAATTTTTTATTGTACGCAACAATGTTTCGTGTGACATGCGACACCAACGTGTTCTTCTGCCTCAGAGGAGGAATCGAGCTTTCTACCGGAATTCTTTTGTTAAATTTTCTCATTTTTCTTGATGCCTGATGTACATGTTTCCGTTCCCTCCCTGTCATATACCGCTTTCGTATTGACCAATAAAGATTTTCTATTTCTATTTCTATTTCTATTCTCCAACTAAAAGAAAAAGTCTATAGTGAAGCGACCAATCTGCCAAATTACAGTCAATTGCGATTAGCGACATAATATGTATGTTGCGGAGACCTGCTCTATCTTCAGACAAATAAAAAATTATTATTTTTCCAGATCTTTCGTTGTCTTATACGGGAGGTTGATAATTGCTCATGAGCAATTTTCCGCGATGTAATAAATATAGCTCTCCCTCATAGACGATTTTTTGTTTCATCGAAATATAGATTTCCGACGCGTTTCCTCACGGTGGACAGCATCAAGGGGTGAATGTACGATACTGTCCACCGTGACGATACGAGTCGGGGATCTTTATTTCGATAAAATAAAAAAATCGTCTAATTTGAGGGAGAGCCGTATTTTTTCTTACATCACGGATAATTGAGTTTATTAGTATTCGCCTGAAGATGGAGCAGGTCTCCGCAACATATAGGCCTACATTATGTCGCTTATCGCAATAGACTGTAATTAGGCAGGTTGGACGTTTCACTAAAACTTTTCTTTTGATTGAATCATGCGTGAGCACATGCCTTCTCCACTCTGCATTCTCTAGCTAGTCCTCGATACTTAGTCTTTCTACTGTTCAATCACAAATTTAGTAGTATATGTGTTTTGATGTAACCTGGTTTCGGTTGTAATGTGGAAATATTTGTCAGTGCCACAGAATTAGCTTCATCTGGGTGCGCTTCGGTTTCCTAGAAAGGAAGAATTGTATGTAACCTTAATATCGAAATGGCACATCACAGAATTAGACAACGTGGTCCTCGAATGGATAATTCGTGTATCGCTTGCTATTGGAAATGGCAAACAATAAGCTGTCAGCAGAGGACACCAGAACCAGTGAGAGATGCGTGCGTGCTGTGATATCACTTCGCACACAACAAACTAGTCCGGGAGCCAGCGTGAAGTTGTGCAGGGAAGGAGGTAGTACACAAAACTTTCACATAGCATAGTACACCTCTAACCTACTGCAAAACTTCGCGTCTGCCGGATCAGATCATTTGCTTTTCAGAAATAGAGAGGATAACAAAATCCTATGTATTTCCAATGGTAAAATTGTGACATTTAAGGTGTTGACTCCATTTTTTCGAATTTTTGCTCATAAAAGTTACACAAATTGGTATTTTGTTGAACTGGTTATTATAGAAATCATCTACAGATCATGATCTTTCAAATGAGTTATCATTCAGTGACAGAGGATGAAGTAAAGTGCACAAACAGACACTTTTCGTTAAAGTATATCAACAATTTTCCTGAAATTTCGATGTTAAAATTTGCAGTTACACCAACGAAAAGTGTCTGTTTGTGCACTTTACTTCATCCTCTGTCACTGAATGATAACTCATTTGAAAGATCATGATCTGTAGATGATTTCTATAATAACCAGTTCAACAAAATACCAATTTGTGTAACTTTTATGAGCAAAAATTCGAAAAAATGGAGTCAACACCTTAAATGTCACAATTTTACCATTGGAAATACATAGGATTTTGTTATCCTCTCTATTTCTGAAAAGCAAATGATCTGATCCGGCAGACGCGAAGTTTTGCAGTAGGTTAGAGGTGTACTATGCTATGTGAAAGTTTTGTGTACTACCTCGTTCCCTGCACAACTTCACGCTGGCTCCCGGACTAAACACACATCGTCCAGCTAACATTCGATTCAGTGTATGCACTATACAGTGAGAAATGCCGAGGAGAGGATGTGAAAACATGAAGGGAACTAATTTTCGTACGCCTGCTACTTTTTTTAATAATTGAAAGGGCCATCATTATGGAGAAAACTTGTGCGCAATAATCTGAATTCTTCGAATCTGAAGGAATTTTGGCAATCGAAGCAGTTTGCTTGAACTCACATTAATCCGCAAACGACGCACAACTTTTTTTCCTGTTTCTGCAAGGTATTAGGAATTCCTTTTTGCCCACTGAATAGGTTCCTCGATGTGCCGTCGATTTCGTATTAGTCACACTTCTAGCAAACCGAAGCAGATAAACAAAATATATAATTATTTGGTCAGTGCATTCGAACGAGGTAGTTCACACAGTTCCTTGCTCATTTAGCGTTTTTCTTCGTTCACTCAGTTCGCTGTTCATTTTAAATTTGTGCTAAGCCGTTCAATTCACTAAAAAGATCAGTTCGTTCACTTTGTGAGACGGCACCGGAATGTTGGGAAATCCGCTTTCTTAGGCCTCTTTTGGTGGTAATTTTCTTGTCGAATTGCATGCGAACAAATCTTTTCACTATTCTTCATGATATTGCATATATAGATACCAGGATTAGCCTACTACAGGCCCTGGAAAGCTTGGGAAAATCCTGGAAAATGAAACCGGCACCTGGAAAAAGTTTGTAGCCAAGCATGATCTGTGAAATCGAACTCATTTGTAGAAATGCCAGTTGATTGAAAAACAAATTATTCTTTGGCCTCCATTAAAAATCGGATGACCATATTTCGAGCAGCTTTCTCCGACAGCAGGATTGCAGATTTTTAAGATTATTCGATGGCTAAAGATAAGCAAGCATGCATATGTTATCACATTTGGATTGCCGCCATGCTTCCACAGGGAAACACTAAATCAGTCAAACGTGCTACTGAATTCTCCATTTCTTTCGACGAAGTACATAACAAAGTTATTCACAAGGGTCAATTTTATTTGTGGATGCGCTATTTTGATTACGTTTCCAATCATGTCAAATCAGAATACTTGACGTCGATCTTTTTGGGCAATAGATCAAGCGATCTCATGAAAAGCGTTGTTGAAAGTACGTCATGTACGTGGATTTAAAATCCCTTTGAGGCGAAATTTGGCAAATCTTTGTTGGAAACAGGTGCCTATAAGTCTGTAATGTTGTAAATGGCGCTATAAAGCATGGACACAAAGTTTCAGATTGGAGAGTTGAGGCGTTTTTAAGAGCTCTCTCTGAACTCTGGAAGCGAAGTCCAACACAAAGTTTGGTCCAGAGCGAAGAGCGGAACATACAAGCATCATTGGTTCGAATACCTTTCCAAAGAAATTTTGTACTACTCATTGGACCGAGAATAAAGGAGCATGTCAAAGAGCTGTAGAGATTTTCCACATGTGAAGAAATTCTGCACCCAGAGCCGAAACCAAATGCTCACGCATTTGACTGGTCAAAAAACAGTCTCTGACATCTTTACAGAAGCGAAACTTCATTTCTTCCGCACAATTGCATATGATTTTGAACCATTCCTTCGCACATTTTAAAATGACAGACCCATATTCCCTTCTTTATATTCATTCTTGTTTTCGTTGCTGAATGGCGTCCTAGACTCGTCAAAGCAGAAGTTCCGTCGAAACAAATTTTGCGAGACTCAAGGCACTCGATTTGAACACTGATGAAAATCTGAAAATGGCTACGCAGACAGACATTGGTTTTGGAGCGAAACGAGCGATTCATCTGAATCCAAAGCCTATGGATCAGCTCAACTTATACCGTCAGTGTCATTTTTACGAGGTGTCGCAGAGAAAATCCTTGAGCGCATATGCGTATCCAGGATTTTAGTTTAGGGGGGCCTATAGGCTGACCTGTACCTATGAGTGAGCCTTTCGCATATCGGTATGCACGGTATGCAGCTACAATGTACATGTGCATGTATGCTTGATCGATTTTATTAGTGATATCCTCAAAACGAGATAGGCTACGACATTATTTATCTGTACCGTAATCACATGATGCTAATTCACCAAATGAGAAATTCACACCGTTTTTAAGCCTAAGTTTCCAAAATGTAGTAGGTACAGGCCTACTTATAGCCTAATTTACGACTCAAACAGTATCGAATATTTGAAAACGGAGCCCTTTGTCTGAGCCTGACAACTGCATGTACATGTATACATGTAATTGAAATGAACCAAAATATTAGATAGACGAGAGAACATCACATGCTTGAACCATTGTATTTTTCAGAACGGCACAAGATTCGATATGTTCATGTAAATAACAATTGAATCTTCAAAAATTACAATATGTTGATCGATGATTATGTCGTATGATAAGTTGAAGCAAAAAGGCAATCACAGAATTTTCTGAGGTAAAAACAAACTAGAAATGGCTGATAATTTCAACGAAGTAGGCGATGAGAAGCACCTGTGAATATGCGTGTGCTTGATGAGTCAAAGGCTTGCATATAAGGAAATAGTCAAAAATATTACCGGGCATAAAGCGTATGCGAAAGTATTTTGGACCCATTTTACTATAAAACACGACTGACATAGATATCGCAGCCGCAAATCATAAATGAATGAATTCACGTATCTTTGAATCTAAAGAAATGTTTGACTCAAATAGCACCAGTAGTCGTAATGCATAAAACGGGACAAGGGATAAAACGTACGTTCACATGTACAAAGTGCATCATACTATGAATTTCAGTCGGCATGCCGATGTTGCTACGAATTGTCAGTGCTGGGAGTGTCTCCTCGATGAACTTGTAGCAAAATCAGGGCTTCTACTCTATGCTCTTCCATAGAAGCCCTGATTTGTGTGAGTGTCTTTTCCAAGCGGGAAAACATTCGTTCAGCTTCGGCATTCACTAAGGGGAAGGTGGCGAGCATTTGCAATATCGCCGAAATGTTAGGATATCCATTACAATGGTCCAAGGCGGATATTGCTGCTTTGGGGCTATCAACTGCATGCTGCCATCTGCGCCTCCACATTAAGAATTCCATCTCAATAGCCTCTAAGGGATCGTCAAAGAGGTCGGTGTAAATTGACAAAGCACTACGCAACTCTGTCCATGCCAACTCTCCCGTATCACTCTGAAATTCCATACATGCTGGTATGAGTTTTGACAGTTTCAGGGAGCGCAATTGAGTTGGGCCAAATCGTCGATCGAGGTCTTTGATGATGCTGTCAATTGCTGGATAGAACACGTTGATGCGATAATAATCCTCAACGCTCATAGACGGATCACCTGCATTTGAGCGGTAGACCGATCGATGCGGTATTCGTGGCTTCTCCAGGGTAACACCCAACCTCGACGCCGTCGACGCTTCTATTTCTTCGACTTTCTTGAATTCATCTTCGAACCTGAGACATCGTATTGCATCCATCATTGTAGAAACGGTGTCCATGGAATTAGATCAATTCCTGTTGACTGAATCAGACGAGTTGCTGGTAGCATCAGTTCTGATAACTTCTCAAGGATCAATAGTGCAACGATGAAGTCAGATTGATAAATTGAATTTCTCAGATGAAGAGCCGTTTTTCTGGCATCTGCGGATTTCCATGTCATCATGATTTCTTATTATTCAATGACAAATTCGATTAGACTTCGAAAACAAATGACCGACGTGTGACGCTCGATGAAGCGTGTGTTGCACAGGGCAGTCAACTTAGTTTTTGCAACTTCCTTTTTCTCAGATGATGAAATACATGTTTTCAGCAGTTCAGAGCGCTTTGCACTTTGCCGGAAAGATGATGTTGTATCGTTGACTACTGCTTGAGCATGACTGATGGCTGGAACATCAATCGACTTCGATGCTGACAGATTCAGACAATGCATCGCACAATGTTGGTAGAAGGCATGTGGTGCATCTTCCTGAAAGCGACTGGCGGCTCCAACCCGTTCACTAGAAAGAACACTTGCACCATCGTATGACTGTCCGACGCAGGCTGATAGGTCAAGCCCAAGTTCATTTACAATTCTAAGCAAAGTTTCACCGATTCGTTTGCCATTTAGACTAATCTCATCTTTTGCCGATAATCCTTCGTCTTCTCTTATTTCTGAAATCAGATCGACTATGCCGACTAGATCCTTATAGCATTTCCAAACTCCAGATTTGTCAGGGGAGACATAGCGTATGACAACAGCAAGTTGCTCTCGTTGTTGCCGATCAGTAGTTTCGTCAGAAATAATCGCCCAAAACTTGGATGCCTTGATTCGAGAGGCGATTGACTCTTTTGCAAGGTCACCAGCAATAGTTATCAGCTCATTTTGGATGAGTGGTGACATTCATCTTGTGAAGGAAGCCCAAAAAACTAGTTGATCTTACTAGATTTCTCGATTTTTATTGCGAGGCCTTTCAGCCAGCACAGCCGGTTATCGTCAGGCGTTCCACTTGCTTTCGATGGGCATTGCTTAATGACATTTGTATGTCATCCTTCCTTCGACTGAGTGTGGCTTGAAATTGAGTCATTGCATCCAAACAATTTTGATGATAATTTGTTCTTTGATGTTTTGTAAGATCACCATCTCTGCCGGTTAGCTGGTGGAAGTCCGTAACAGGAACCTGTAAAAGTCTACCGGCCGATTGACAATGCCCAGATCTGCCACCAACCTCTGGATACGAAGACTTAAATAGGACACATGGCACGCAAAATGCACCTTCAACACCAGGAACTTTGCTGACTGCTAACCATGGAAAACTTTCCAGGTGGCTAGGAAGCAACCGCCTAATACGTTGAACTCCTCCTTTGTTGAGCGGAGTCTTACCACCTCTTTCGGAGAAGGGATAGTCCTGTCTTGATGATGGTTTCCAGGGAGACATGAACCTATGTCTATCTTCGGCAGTCAATGTAGCATAATCCCGAACCGCAAGCCCTATGTCATTCGGTGCAAAATTGGATTCTGATTGTGGACAAGGGTTGGATTGTGATGGGATTTCAATGTCGGGGGAAGCTGTAGGCCTATCCTTCACGGGTGGTCTTCGTGAGTCTTCAGGTGTTTCGTCTTGGGATGCTGAAGGCAAATTCTTGCGAACAAAATACTCCGCAATCGTTCGCTGCTTCTTTGCTGGCGGTTCTTCAGACATCCTGAAATTAGAAAAGTAGGTATCATTTCTTTTTCAAAAACAAAATTTGTTTATGTTGTGATTAAAAAGGCACAGTTTATCAGTACTGATAAATATTGATACTAGTACAACGATACTGCACGATTATTTTCTGCAGTAATGAAAAAGGAAATAGGATATAACTTAGATCTGACATCCAATCATCATAAGAAACAATGGCCCAATGGCTACAGCGTCTGCCTCATGCGCTGATTTCGTCGGTTTAAATCCACGGCATTAGTTTTTCCCTTTTAACGTAAAATTATTCGTATTCTGTCTTAAGATCCAACATGTCAAAATACTTAGCTGTTGATTTGGTTTAAAACGATGGAAATTATTTGAGTAGTAAGTAAAACTCCACTTCTGGACCGCGCAAGATGGCCGCCGTCGCTGACGTCCCCCCCCTCTGGAACGGCGGAGTGTCGTGGTCGGCCGCCGTGGTGCTTTGAGTCAGACGTCCCCCCCTCTGGAACGACAGAGTGTCGTGGTGTGCCGGCCACGTGCGTCCGTCAGGTTCGCTGCCGTCCCCCCCTCTGGCCGACCGTCGTATAGCGCGCGGTGATGTGGTGTCTAGGTTGGCGTGGTGTGCCGGCCAGGTTGGCGTGGTGTGCCGGTCAGGTTGGGAGGGTGGACTGTCGGAGCTCACCTGAAAAAATCCTAAGTGTCAGAGTGGCTTTGTATGGGTAAAATTTTGAAAATTTTCCAAAGTGTGGAATTTCGACCTGGGACCGTCACCAAAACATTTTTCATCAAATTTCACTGACCCCCCCCTCTGGACAGCAATCTCCTAACTTTGGTTCTAGTGGACGGATTTTGTCTTACAGCTACTCGTTTGAAAGAGGAGAAAAAACTGCTCGACGACATTTTTGCCGCGAGTCAATCGGACCAGCCGTTCAAAAGTTAGAGCTGTTACAAGATTTTAGGTCGGAGCTCGCTCACCTGAAAAAATCCTAAGTGTCAGAGTGGCTTTGTATGGGTAAAATTTTGAAAATTTTCCAAAGTGTGGAATTTCGACCTGGGACCGTCACCAAAACATTTTTCATCAAATTTCACTGACCCCCCCCCTCTGGACAGCTAGCTTCGATCTTGGCTTCTAGTGGACGGATTTTGTCGTGCAATAGCTCGTTTCAAAGCTAAGAGTGAGACAAATTCAGTGAAAGATTCGGCTTGTTCATATCTGTCTTCGTTTAGATGTGAGACGCCATTTAAGATTTTGGGAGATTGACGAAAAACGACAGAGTTAGAATTTCCCAAGAAACAGCTCCAGCGGGCGAATGAAGGCTCGGATTGGTAAACGGAGGCCAGATTTGGAATCAGCTTGATGTTATTGTCCAATGAGGATCATCATCCAATGAGAATCAAGCATTTCTATATAAATAGCCAGCCTTCCACAGTGAGAATCATTCCATCGTTGAATCGCACGAGTGACGGACGCACATTTTCTCTCTCTAGTTCCCTGTTCTATTATCCAACTAAAATGGTAAGTCGCTACTTTCCTCCCTCCCCTCCCTTGAACGTAAACTTAATACAATCTTTTCCATTTTCAGGCATCTACTCCATCTGCTGCAATAGTAGGACAAAATGGCGGTCAAACGTTACAAGGTTCGCTACGATCAGATCATCTACAACTTAGGCCAGTGGAGGAAACAACCAAGGTACATAATCCTACACCACTACAGCGTAAATTTAAACAAGTCTTGCGTTATGACGATCATGGCGTAGTACTCCAAACGGGAATGCTCCCTTCCACGGATGTCAAGATAATGCACAATCAGTATGGGGACTACATACTGATCCCCGTGAGTCCATACATTCGCCACCAACTTGATATTATTGAGGAGTACGTGACATTAAATATGGACATTCCTACTCCTCTTGCTCAAGAGTGGAAGGCGAGAGATGACAAGGATACTCCCTATAGAAAGATTTGGGATGGTAATCAAATTTGCCTACCGGTATCACATTGGTGCACTTACTATAAGAAGGAGGGAGATCATTCAACACCCATCACATGCGACGAGCTCGGAGAAGGTACTTGGGATATCCTTTTCAAAGTGAATGGGTTATATTATGGTCGGCATAAGGATAATAAAATAGCCTCTCTCTCCATGCATATGGAATCCATCCTATATATTCCAAAACCACCCAACGTGGACGACATAATTGATCAAATCCTTAACAGCAGTGGTACGAAGCGCAAGTCGGAGAAGAATGCTGCATCAAAACGCAAATCAAAGAAGAAGAGTTACTAGTCCTTTCCTAACTCTACCCTATGACAATTCGCTTATGTGCTTTGAGTGTCGTAGACGTGGTCTTATTAGATACATTTTACTTCTTCGTTGTCATCATATCATTTGTGTATTTTGTCGTGAAAAGCATCGATGTAATTCTTCATTTTGTAATATGTTATAGAACGTTTCCTTAGATGTGTAAATTTCCGTTTTAGGCTTCTATCATCATTTTTATGGATTGTGAGGGTGAACCTGTACAGGAGCTCAGTGCTATTGCTATGAACAATTGGACATATCAGATTGTCAGTGTCTATCATCAACATGCCAACTGCAATCCCAATGTTGATCAATGGGCGAGAAAACACATTCATGGACTTAATCTGAAATATTTGCAAGACTATGGCTTTTCTTGTGAGAGTGCTCTTCTTATTGACTTTAAACGATGGTTAGCTGCTTTCAATGTTATACGCATCTTTTGTAATAATCCTGGTAAGGAGAAGAAAGTATTTCCCAATCTAATCATTGATGATATTTTGCTCCCACCTTGGGATAGTAGAGTGAATCAACATTATCATGAAGTCACGAAACGTTTTAAGGATTTGTCTGTTCCTATTTTGTCTGTTCGTTGTAGTAGCTACGTTCATAACCAATGCTTCTTTCCTCCTTACCTCAGCACTGCCAAAGTCCTGTATGGTTATCATTGCTCGCTGTATGATAGTTACCAGCTGTATCTATTTTATCTGTTTAAAACCATTGATTTATAATGCATGCTTGTTACTATTATTCAATAAATGTTACTATGAGAAGAGTTGTTGTTTCATGCAATGGATGGGTTAGATAAAGGGCGATCATGTCTTTCTCAAACGACTGCGGAACATTACATTTTCATAGGCAAAGTTTAAAAGGAGCTGTTCAAGATTATGTGATAAATTTTCATAAAGATGAGACCGACATCGAAGCAGTGGTCGATGATGCTAGCACTCTATTTCTAGAGTTAATGAATACATTCTCTGATAGCATTGTCATGGCGCGATTAGTTGCGAAAATTAAGTTTAGTCATTTTGGAAAGGAAGAGGTGGAAAGTCGCTCTTTCCATTTTACTTCTTATTCAATGGAAGTGGTAGATCACCCCGAAGAATTTTTTAAAAGACATATGATAAAAATTGCTGAACGTCTTAACGCATTTAACCATCATGGTAGCAGTCTAGTGATTGAAGCGATTTCAGATATTCACATTCAACTTTCCATAAAGAAAAATTGAAAATGCAGTGGTACTTGATTGTAGCACAACTGGTTTTCGAGCTATGTCTGCTCACTCTCGAAGTATATTCCTTCTGTACATGCATCTATTATTTAGAAAAGGCTAGCAAATTCATATCTTCAAAAAGACTTGCTATAGACATCAGTAACGGTGAAACTATGTGTTGTGATGTATGTAAGCGAAAGGATGGAAATGAAAAGCGCATCTTCAAGAGATGTAAGCATGCTTTTTGTCAACGCTGTTTCATACGTAATTGCATTCAACTTTGCAAATGTAACCACTGTGACATTGCTCATTTCGAGTGTCACTTATGTCGCAATAGTTAGTACCTATGCAAATGTGGTAAAGATAGGTTTTAGCAAAGACTAACACGGAAAATGGCGAAACGTAAAAGTCAAAAGTCTTCAAAGTTTTCTTCAGCCATTCAAGCTCTCCGACGAATGAAAGCAAATCAGCGATACAATGCTATACGACATGCCAACGATAAATTCATTCGTGAAATTATTTCTCATGTCAGAAAGTTGAGGACGAAGAAATTAGCGCCAAAACAACGAAAGTTACTTAAGCGATATGCCACAAAATTGCGTTTCATCTCCAATCCTAAAGTCACCCTTCAAAGAAAGAGGAAAACTCTAACACAAAAGGGCGGTTTCCTTTCAGCAATACTTCCAATGATAGCTCCTGCCGTGGGCAACCTATTGGGTAATATCTTTGGCTCCAAGCGTTAATTATGCAAATGTTGAGTCTCAAAGTAATAAAATGGATTTCAGACTTCAATGTGATAAAGTTCTGACTGTATCAGGTCCATCTCATGCAGGTAAAACTGTTTTCACGCTGAATTTACTGGATAAAAGAAGGGAGTTGTTTAAGGAATCTATCATTCGAGTGATTTGGTGTTATGGTATTTATCAACCGTCGCTGTTTCAGGAATTGCAAAGTCGCAACTTTATTCGACATGAAGGAATTATTGCAGTGGATAAACTTCAGTCTAATGATGTTGTTGTATTGGATGATTTATTAAAAGAAAGTAAGAATTCAAAAGATGTTACAGATATGTTCACTCGCGCAGCACATCATAAAAGGTGCTTTATCATCTATATCACACAAAATTTGTTTCCTGATGGAAAAGAAGCTTGTACACGAAACCTGAATACACACTATTATGCTATTTTCAAGAATCCGCGAGATAAAAGTCAATTTGAAATTTTAGCGCGACAAGTTGCACCCAGAGGATCAAAAGCCTTAATTGAAATTTTTCAAGCAGCTACTGAAAAACCATACGGTTACTTATTCATTGACTTTACGCAAGAGTGTCCGGAAGAATTTAGATTTCGAAGTGATATTTTGAAAACTCCCATGATTATCTACAAACTATGAGTTCTTAATCTCGCATGATTGTTATTCCTCAGGATGAATATGTACAATTGACTGCCATGCAGCAAGTAAAGCAACCTCTTGCAAATCAAATGTATAGGAAAGAAATAGATTATCAGCAAAATGTTCACATCAAAGATCCACATCGTGCTGTATTATTACAATCGGAAACTGTTGAGCAATTGAAAAACTTGAAGAATAAGATGCGTGACTCTGTATCGACTGCTACAACTTTAGCATCTCGCGCACATGCCATATCTCTTTTCAACAGTATTGAGCCCCATCTCAATGTAAATGATAGAGGAGAAATCATTACAGATGAAAATAAAGTGATTGATGCTTCACGTTATGAAGACTTGATTCAGTATGCGACACGTAGAAAGCGCCGTCAGGGCTATGTTCCACCTGGTTGGTCATACTTTCTTAAACTATTGAAAAAGCATAATGTACCAAAATTTGCTTTGAATAATGAGACATTGAAAGAACTTGATTCAACAGTGGCTACTGCTCCAATGCTTCAGACGATGAAAATGCCAACAAATTGGTTTAAGACGTCACCTGCTACATCCCCTCCCACACTCACTAAGCAAACAAGAGGAAGAACTCGACGTAGATCTACATCGCCACTAAAACTAGTAAAAGGAAAACGTAAAACAGCTCCTCCTAGGAAATACATGTTCTCAGACTATTAATATGAAGCAGATGTGTTGCTTGCCATGTAATGAGCCGCCAGAGGTGAATGTTGTTGTCACTTGCACTTGCTGCGCCAGCTCTCACAATGAAACCCCTAAGCAATGTGAACATGATCGCAAAACCGCTAAAGCTAAATGCTGCAGTTGTTGTAAATGTAGAAAGGCAAGAAAACAAAAAGATGAGAAGGAGGAAAAAGAGTCAGTCGTCATCGACTGAACGTTTGAAGTCAATCTATTATGATGTAAAGCATCCGGCAGGATTTGCATCTATCAAGAAATTATCAAAAGCGAGTGGTCTTCCACAATCACAAGTGAAACGATGGTTAAAGGGTCAGGCTACCTATACACTCCACAAACAAGCGAAAAAGAAGTACCGCATCCGCCATTATATTGTTCATGACATCGATGAACAGTGGCAAGCAGATTTGTGTGATGTTGCCTCCATTTCAAAACATAACTCGGGCAATAATTTTATTTTAACCGTCATTGATATTTTCTCGCGTTATGCGCGGGCTCAACCTTTAAAAACTAAAGAAGGGAAAGGAGTAGCAAAAGCATTCCAAACAATTTTTCGAGAAGGTCGCATTCCAAAAAGAATTCAGAGTGATCAAGGAAAAGAGTTTGAAAATCAGCATGTGAGAAGATTATTTGAGAGGCATGACATTGAGTTGTTTAGTGTAAAGAGTGCTTATAAAGCTGCACTCGTTGAACGTTTTAATCGCACATTAAAAAATCGCTTGTGGCGACATTTTACTGCCATTGACACAAAATTGGACAAAGGTTCTACAAGATACACTCCATGCCTACAATCACTCTATCCATCGTTCTATTGGACTCAGACCAGTAGATGTAAATGCTGACAATGTAGATAAAGTGCGCGAATCATTCCAACGTAAACGCACTCATGTGAAAAGTGATGTGAAAATTGGTGATAAAGTTCGTATCTCAAAAGTGAAAAGTGTTTTTGCT
>CAJQUW010009101.1:0-70729 GCA_907163375.1 Prostheceraeus crozeri | reverse complement strand
TTCTTAATATAGGATGTTTATAACAAATATAATAATCCTTTCTTAAGGGGACACAAAAATGGCCCCTACATATGCAATATTGTGATGGCATACTTGAACAAAGAATGTACGTAATCGTTGAGGATGTTTATGATCATGAGAGATGCAACTTTTGTAAGGAATAATTGGATTCGCTATATAGATGATTGCTTTATTTTATGGAACAACAAATGTTGGCATTATAACAGAAATTCAATAACATTTTAAATAGATTGAACAATAATATAAAATTTTCCCTAGAATGTAAAACTGATTGCATAAATGTCTTAGATGTCAACTTATATAAATCTGATAATAAGTTAGAAACTGATATTCATCGTAAAGTAACTGACAGTCGTACATATGTTCCTTTTAACTCAGGTCATACTAAACATCGTTTTGGTAAATATACCTTTACTTTAACTACGCGCATTTATAGGATCGTCTCTGATGAACGTCATCAAAAGAAACAACTTTGCGAATTGAAGCATGCTCTCATGAGATTAAATTATCCGGAATCACTAATCGATCGCCAAGTTGAACGTGCCAAAAACGTACTTAATGCCAGACCTAGTGATAGAAACACGTCTGCCGTCAATGATGACGTTATTCCTTTTGTATGCACCTTTAATAAGAACAATCCAAATCTATATTCGAAGGCGGTCGCTCCAGCCTATAACAGGCTTAGATTAATGGAACCCTTTAAGCAGACTAGAATGGTTCGGTCTTTCAGGCAACCTAGGTCCTTCCTGAAATATCTTGAGTAATAACAATAGAAGGACTATAACTGGGAATTATAAGTGTGAGGAACCTAGGTGCGGTTGCTGTGATATCTTAGTAACGGGAAAAACCATCCAATTTAAGGTTGGTATTTGCGAAAGAAACTTTGAGGTAAAGCGTAATCTCAGTTGTACTTTGAAGAATGTTATTTATTTTATTAGGTGCCTAGGTTGCCAAGAAGTCTATGAAGGTCAGACCGGAGATATTTTCAGGAACAGGCTCACAGTACATAGGCAGCAAATGTTTCGTCCAGAGTATAGGATCTTAGGCATGAGCAAGCACATAGCTTCTTGTGGGAGTTCATTATCAAAGAAATTTGAGGCTGCTCCTCTCTATCAGATTAATAATATATAATAATAATATTATTTTAATAATATTATAATATATATTATATATATAACCCTTGAGAATCCTGCAAGTCAGGCAGCAGAAACCGGTTCGGCAGAAATATTTGTGTTTTCTTTTCCTTGCACGCATCCAATTGTGATTTATGTTATATATATATATATATATATATATATATATATATATATATATATAGGTATATAATTGAAATCAAAGCAAAACGGCAAGGATATAAGAGAAATAAAGAGACCAGAGGTTTCCAACAAAAATAATTGTATTCCTCGACTAGTTTCTGCAGGGTGCTACCTGCTTCTCATGGGGACTGGGAATGAAATGATAGAGGATACAAAATTATAACTGAATGCATATAAGTATACACAAAAACATAGAAATTATGCTTAAACATGCATTGAGACGAGGCTCATATCTTTGAATGAAAGCAAATTCCATTCTTTCCCTGTCCGCTTTCTTGGATTTTGGTGACATTTTATAAAATGGTGTTACAATGAATTTGATTTCTTTATTTTTAGCACAATTAGTTATATGTTTGCTCACGGGAAGAATGGAGTATTTCGGGTCAAAAATATGCTGTCGGTGAAGTGTCATGCGGTGGCGTAGGGTGTCTCCGGTCTGTCCAATATAGTATTCATTACACCCCTTACAGACTTATTTGTATATCAGATTGCTTGATAAGCAAGACATATTTGATTTTATTTCGAAATTGATTATTGTATCTTTTACTTTACAAACAGTATTTTTTCCTGTTGACAGAAGATCACAGCACTTGCACAAAGGTTCATTGCATTTGGTGACTCCGGTGATTGTGCATCGGTTATTTCTATTCAAAATGGTTAGCAGAGGTTTGGGTTGTCTGAAAGTCCGTCTTACTTTTTGATCTTTGAAACACTTTGAAGCAGAGAGAGAGTTGACTGTTGAGTATATCACATTGTTGTAAATACTTGGGTTGTTCGGGTTGTATGTTTGTACAAAGTTCAAAATTTTATCACTTTTAGTTTTTCCATTTGTTTTGTTACCTTGGGTTCCTTGTTTTGTTTTGTAAATTGCATTGTCAATTAAAGTACAAGGATAGCCTAATTTCATCAGTCTATGTTTCAGTTGAAAGAAACCGTGTTTCTCTAACATCATTGTCGGAAACTATACGATGAATTCTTTTGGCCAGACAGAAAGGTATATTTCGCAAAATATGTCGAGGATGGTTTGACATGAATGGGACATAATTAAAACTGTTTGTACTTTTATGGTGGATGTCAGTTTCAACGACACCAGAATTTCCCTTTTTATACACATGAACATCCAAGAAGTTTATACAATGATAATCTTTCTCAAAGGTGAATTTAATAGATTCGTGTAAATTGTTCAACATGTCAAAAAATGAATTTACATCACCATAGTGGTCGTCCCAAACCAATTAGCAGTCATCAAGGTAGCGCAACCATGAAGTTCTCAGAATTTCACTGACATCAGATGGGTAAAGTTCATTCAACCTGGTGTACATTTTCATTTCGAGATACTTCATCACTAAATTTGCGTAGGTTGGGGCCATTTTCGTTCCCATCGCAGTCCCAACAGTCTGAATGTAGATGTCATCGTAGAACGAAAAAAAATTATTGTTTAGAATAAATGAAATTCCTTTCAGGATGAATGATCTATCAAACCTCTCCGGAATTAAATGGCTACACTCGTCTAACCAATATCGAACAGATTCATATCCTAACTCGTGAGGTATAGACGTATAAAGAGATATGACGTCACACGTAACAAAAAGAGAACTCTCATCTATATTCTTAGGCAATTTCTCCAAAAAGGAAAAAGGAAACTCTTTTTATATGTCGGATTATGGAGATGAATCTCATTCAATAAATGTGATGGGTCTGTGTTATATTATCTAAACCATATTGCTCATAAATAAACTGTAACTCGAGCGAAGTCGTCATATTTGATAAAGTATTTTATGTATGAAGTAAGTTTAAGACATAAGCTAAATTTTCACAAAATAGATTGGGATTTTGAGATGCAGATACTCATGAATAGGTCTGTCCCATACATATCACATTCTCAAGCATGCATACCCTAGGCGTTCGAAAATCGGGCAAGTATATTAAAATCAGGGATGCGGAGTCCTATCATTTTGACAAGACTCCGACTCCTGCTTTTGATAGGACTCCGGGTGGACAGTATATATATCCTAGTTTTTTTAATAAAACTGGTAACCTACGTCATAGATCTGATATATAAGCTCACCTAAACCTATTTTTACTGATCAATTGCTGTATCAATCATCAATCATTTTCGATGAAAGTTTATCAAATGATATTGCTCAATATTCAAGTATGTCCTTCAATCGACAGTTGAGAGATCGTAATAATTGTAATTAGCATGCAGCATGCGCTACAAACTTGATTGCAAATTAGAATGGCCTGGATAATTTGCACAACTTTGTCATATTGCTTTTAAGTGATGTCTAAAGATTACAGTACCGAGATGTCGACTATTCGAGACTACGTTTTTTTAGACTCACACTTAACAAATCAAAATTACTGTTACATTGAATTGCCTGTTGGAACATTTGATCAACTGCTGATGTCAAATGTATTATCTTCTCATGCCCACCTATTGAACACCATTTGAAAAGTAATTCAAAAGTAAGAATGACAAGTTATCTTGTAGGTCCTATTCTTTTACAGCAAAAAGTCCAGTTAATTTCTGACATCTTCACGAAGGGAACTTCAGTATAATATTGAAATGTCTTGAACACTAATATTAAAGCTCCATGTAAAGATCGCTTCGAAGTCAGAAATTAATTGAATATTTTGTTATAAAACTGATGCAAATTAACTTGGCATTCCCTTACTTTTGAATTAGGCCATGGGATATTTTAACAATCATCTGAACAGAGTTGGAAGTGGGTCAACGAAACTTGACCCACGATCCACCACATCTTTAACACACAACTCACCTGACCCATCACATCTTTGAATCACGACTCACCTGACCCACCACATCTTTGACCACGACTCACCTGACCCACCACATCTTTGACCACGACTCACCTGACCCATCACATCTTTGACCACGACTCACCTGACCCAACACATCTTTGACCCACGACCACCTGACCCACCACATCTTTGACCCACGACTCACCTGACCCACCACATCTTTGACCCACGACTCACCTGACCCACCACATCTTTGACCCACGACTCACCTGACCCATATGCTGCAAGGGTATATGATGTGAGTGCAATTTTCTTTTCTGGTATCATCTTTAGTTTCATTTTCATTCAAGATTCTAGGTCTATCTAGGTAGAGGCCTCACAGTATCAAAATTGTTGTTAAGATTTGTTATGAAGATTCAAGTGTATCAGTTCACTTGTCACTTGACAAATAGACATGCAGCTTCATCAAAATTATCTTAAAATCCAAGTTCATGTACCGCAAATGCCTAAAGTTCTAATAAAATTTAAACGATTCCGTTTCTTGTTATAACTCTTGACTATCCTTTTTAATGCTACCTATTTAACTCGTAGAGAGATGATTAGTTAAGTTGAGGACCCTACAGACTAAATTTCAAATTTTACATTTCTTAATCAAATGAAGTAAAAAAATAATACTGCAGTAGGCCTAAATCCTTTATGCATGCATTTATTATGTTGGATATTGCATGTTTGAAACTTCTCCCAGAAAAATCGTCAAACTAATATTTTGCTGCTTCTGATGGCAATCGATTCAAATTTCAGTAATTTCCGCTAGGTATTAAGTAGAAAGTTGTATATCTGATGTAAGAATGACATTCATTGAAAAGCAGATGGAGTCAGCATACGTAACGCATGAATGGAAAATTGCACGATGACAAGATTATATTTCATTAATTGGCTTACATGAACTGATATATTTGAGTGGCGCTACATGTACGAGTACGTTGTGATAGCAACCACTAGTGACATCATGTAAATATTCCTATTTAAATTGATGCTAAAACAAATATCAAAACGAAACTTTTTATTGATACGAAGTGTCAAGAAATATCTCCTCACAGAGCTCTGCCGTAATAAGTCTCTGTGAAAGGGATAAGTCTATATCAATGACCGTCGCATGAATTATCTTATTTCAGATGATCATGTATCGAATGAGCAATGAGATGCATGGAACATGTATGATGCGAAAGTAGATTGAACGGCTAAATGCTTTAGATGTGAAGCATGTACATTATGAAAGATATTTTGATCAATTACATATTTCGAAAATATTTAGGTTCTGATCAATCTTTACCGGAGATATACCATTTTAATCTCTACCAGAGGATATTTTCTACGACGAACAAAATCAAACGAAGCAAACAAAACGAAGGTCAGTTGGCATTGCAAGAAAATTTTCAAGATGAATGAAACCTCTGAATACCTGACATCTTCAGTGTATCTCTGAAATCAAGGTCACACATCATTGGGTGTCGTCAGACATAGCGACAGAGAATCCAGCATACACAATTGTACTCAAACAACTTCTCTCCACCAACCACCATCTCTCAGTAGACAGCAGCAATTGTTTTCGAGCCTTTCATTTGTGTGAATTCCGCCCCCTATCGAAACTGTATGAGGCACGTGAAAGTGAATAGTGTTGCATATTATGACTGTGTGCATCCATCACCCCTTTCAGTGACACTGACTCAATACGAATTAATGGAGTTTACTGTATTTGAGATTGTCAAATCTATCATGGGTCAAACTGGTTGGAAGTGGGTCAACGAAGTCTGACCCACGACCCACCTGACCCACGGCATATGTGACCTACGACCCACCTGACCCACGGCATATGTGACCCACGACATATGTGACCCACGACCCACCTGACCCACGGCATATGTGATCCACGACCCACCTAACCCACGGCATATGTGACCCACGACCCACCTGACCCACGGCATAGAGTAAGAATGGCACGCATGCAATGCAGTAGTTTCTGCATGAATGACATCGATTCAAATAATCAGCCTCATTTCGTATCGAAGCGTCACAGATATCTGATCAGAGCTCATTCCAGATGCTAGTTATAGATTTCCATGCTTGATTGAATAGATAGCTATGTACTCTGCAACGTCGATTGCGCCTTCTCGACCACGTTGCTCGCTCCAACCCGCCTAGTCCGCAAGAAAAGCTTTAGAAGCATCGGCTCGCCGCCCGCCGCATGGTTGGAGTCGCCCGCGCGGCCGACCGCGGCTTACATGGATTTCCCAAGTGCAAGACGCCCTCCCGCTTCCCGACCTTCTTGTCCGTGCCCACGACCGCCAGGCCTCGCGATCTGGTCGCCACGATCACTTGAGCTGGTCAAGCACATCCAAGTAAGTACAAGTAAGTACTCTGCATCATTCTTATATTGACAAATGCAAAAATCATGCGCTTTCTTTACACTATTGTTTATTTTTGTCTATATTCATGTACGTGCTTCATTTCTAAGCAATTCTAGAGCACCACAGTCATGTCTTAAATGCAAGTTGGAATGTTCCTTATTCAGATGTAATGAGACACTAGGTCCAATCTGCACATTGTAGTGCATTCGAGACTAGGCCTAATGTACACAAGATGACGCATGCATAATCTGAAATCACTAGGTGACATGCCACGCGTAATTACGGAACACCTCAAACATCCGTGGTTAAGGACATTCTATTCTTCTACCACACAAGATGACATTGCATAATCTGAAATGGCATCATCACATTTGATTATCAATTTTTGACTGAGATCACTCCACTAAATCGCAATTGTCAAGCTTATACCAAGTTCTGTGCATGAAAACAAGCATCAACTACGCGGTACATGTATTTCAAAATACCTTACTAGCGCCACATAATGCATCCAGCACATATTCAAATTCAAAATCTGAATTTCAAATGATGTATTCAAGCTATTGACTTGTTGTCAATCCTAATTTAGTTGTTCGTTGTCGTTTAGTTGTTGACAAACACGCGATCCATTTCGATTTGAAGTGGACAATAGCTCAATTCTATAATGTGGCAAAATGATCTGTAAAGCAGCAAAATTCAAATTCTTTCGTAAAATTGTCGACCGATTATTTTGCTTTTGGTCTGAAATTGTTTGCATGCACTCATTGAGTGCTCAGATATATCGATTTTCACTTGGCAATTCTTTTTAAATGGATTTTCAGATGATCCCAAATCAAAAGAATTCAAATTTTCAAATTTTCTCAGACACTAGTCGATCGATTATCTTCGTTTTTGCTGCAGATCAGTTGTTGATCGATAGGTAACATGAAAATGCAGCATTTGAGGAAGGGCTTTCGATTTTTAGGTCGTTCAGGACCTCCGTGGAGTGAAAATTAGAGGTGTAAATTAATTGCAAGTTTGATGAAAATTTTCAACAGAAATTCACAGAATGTCTTCCATTTGTTGATGGAAATGATGAAAATGAGAAGTTTTCTTTTATCTGTCAACGGGGATGGATGTAGAGGACGAGACAGCGTCCTGGAGGAAGAATGAAGGTCTTTTCGTCCTCCTCCAGGAATTCCCACTTCTCATCCTTCTCCGGCACCTGCTCCACCTCCTCCCCGTCTGCGGAGGTCCAGAAATAGTTTTCTCTTCCTTTCTCATCCGCCAGGAACACCGCTCTCCCGCCAACTTCGGCTGTCAGTTGTCGAATCCGCGTCTTCTCCGGACGCCGGTTGAACGCCTCCGCTACTCCTCTTCTGACTTCTCCCACAGTCGGAGGATTCGGGAGATTGAGGACGTAGTCACCTGTTCTGTCCCTTCCTCCGACCGTGCAGTCCCACAGATGAAAAGAAGCTGCAAAGAAGAGGAAATGAATGAATTTGATGCAAACAAGTTGTTTTGGAAGGAATTCAGTTGAAGATTCCCTTCTGTTAATCATTTTTCACATTTTGGAGAATTCACACAACTGCTGATCGTCCTGCAAACGTATTTCCATTCATTTCTTGTCTTCTTCATGTTTTCTATCTCCAATTTACTTATTAGAAGAAAATCTTTCAAAAACGGATTCTCCTCATGAAAAATAGAATTTTCTTTCAGATTTGATTTTCATCTGAAGAAGAACGAGTTCTCTTGTCTGCCTTGTTCTAAATAGAATTCGGTTGTCATAATCAGTAGAAGGCACTTGGCCTCCAAATTTCGTCTTTAAATTGTTTTTGTCCTTCAAAGTTTCAATAAGAGGAGCAGTTTTCATGAAGTTGAACAGTTTGTTATCTGGTGAAGAATTTCCACTAAAGTTCTTACTACTGATAATTGATATTAAGTAGACACTTGAGGCTATTATTTTCTATATCGTTAAAGCAATCTCACATTTCAGTCACTGACTTGACGTGTTGTCGTGCAAGGAATCCAGGACTTCTTATTGTTCTAATTTGAAATATCAGTCAATACTGGGCATTCGTACAATGATTGACGTGAAGGTCACAAAAAGCAATAATGATGCAACCAAGAATGTAAAACAGTCCTATAATTTGCAACAGGAGTTACTCAATTGCTTGTTGAGAGACGGTTTAAGATTCTTGATAAAGATAACCTCTTTAATACGCAGTGAAAACTCATCCTCAGTGCTATCAAGTATTTTGAGTTATCAATATTACACGTGCAGTGACAGTTCAAACGATGATCACAGAATGCGGATATCCAGCATCCTCTTGGAGTTGATCAGCAGTGCTGGTTTGAATTACGAATTGACAAAGTCAATGAATTGTTGGTTAATTTGCGGAATTTACGGAATATTGGATGCCCTGGTTTCCCATTTCAAGGCATTGAGTTTCACAAGAGAAATTTCTCATTTTCCTGAAATGTTATTCATCAGAACTTACCGGAAACAACAGGTCTGGGCGGAGGAGGAGGAGGGTGTTGGACAGCGAAGTCTTCCACCGGGATGTCTGAAAGAAAAACAATTTCGTAAATCTTTCGGACAAGACACAATCTCTAATGAAATGAGGATCACATCACATGCTGTTCAGAGGAGCAGCACAGAAGACTGTATTTCATCCCTCTGGCTAACATCATCTCCTCCGAATTTATATCGTCAACTAGAAATGGTTTGATCCATAAATTCATGTGGTTGAGACCGAGCCGTGTTCGTGGTCAATCAACTCCGAAGTTTAGCGCCGACCATCGGAAAGGAGGTACTATGATTTGTTGAATGTTTCATGGACATGATCTTGATCATGCGAAAAGAGCATGTGAATTTAGCTGAATTCTTTATTAACGTTGGAAAAGATTGTCATGAATATCTAAAAGAAGACATTGTAGACTTGCGGCGCTAATCTTGAAGGACAAGTGTGAATAAGTGCAAACAAATTAGCAATCGCAAAACAATGGCGATGGGTTTTGCAGGAAAGAGAACCAACAGTGACCGGTGGTGGGACATTTAAAGGCGCTAACTGTAGGTAAAGCACCGCAGGAGAAGCTGAGAGGGCGTGAGAGGGCGGTAGTGGAGGCTGAGGCGGCAGGGGATCTGAGAGGGCGACAGGGGACTGAGAGTCGACAGGGGGAAGCTGATAGCGCGCAACGGGATGCTGAGAGGCGTCATGGGAATCCAGTGGAAGGTGAGAGGACGGCAGGGGAAGCTGGGAGTGCGCAGTGGAAGGTGAGAGGGCGGCAGTGGAAGCTGAGAGGGCGACGGGGAAGCTGAGAGCACGCACGGGATGCTGAGATGAAATCGACTGCACTTCTGCCCTTAGAAATATTGTGTTTAGCACCACCCTCAGACAAGACTGAATCTAACGGATTTCTAATTGTTATGTGACTTCAACGGATTGCGTATTTGCTTGTATGGAGGTATCTGGTATAGGTTGAAGACATAGGTGACATTGAAAAAAATGCCTTCACAGTCCTGTTCAAAATCTCATTTCAGGTATTACGGAGACTAAGACGACAATGTTAAATAAATTTTGCTTTGAAGTTTTGATGTTTTTCTTTACTTCAACGAAAATTAATGTCACCGAACCTCTATGTTGTAGTTCTATAGCGATGTCTATGACAAGACAGTAGCCTAATGATCTCATCACAATTTTTAAGCAATTTTTCATCAACAACATCTACGGTGACTTTGTTTTTATTGTAAAAATGCATGGTGTCAGGCTTTCTCTTCGGGATCGACTGCTACCTCTCCACAGCATGCGTTTACTATTGACACAAAGGATGTGTTCAAGCTCGCATTCTAGAACGCCGTATCATGCATTTTTACAAAAGGCGTAGTACAAATCTTTTTGATGCATCCCAATTCGGTTACAGACCCAAATCTTCGACGCTACGTGGTTTAATTGAGATACAAGAATTTGTAATTCGCACACTACAAAACTCCCATGTTCTTGATGTTCATGTATTGGCCATTGATCTTTGTAGAGGATTTGACCGTGTTCCTCATCAACTGCTCATCAACTGTTAATAAAAAAATGGGCTACAGGTGTATTGACAGCTTTTTGTTTTCCTTTGTTATTAATTTCCTGTGTAATAGACAGCAAATGGCACCGTGGAAGACATTATGCAATGCCTTCTCAACCGCTATAAGTGGTGTGCCTCAGGGCTCATCATTGGGGCTTGTCCTTTTTGGTTTATTCATGAGTGATTTACTTTTGCCATCAGAAAAATCCTTGTTAAATAAATATGGTGATGACATTACCGCTGCTGCCCTGTCTCCATGCGCAACCCCCCTCTGGAGTTTCGCAAGGGAAGGGATCTGGGGATGTGTGGGGGGGGAATGGGGTCGAGAGGAGGGGGAGGGGGGTTCCCCCCCCTCTGGAAGGAGAAGAGTGAATGAGGCAGGGGGGGGGAGGAGAAGAAGAAGGATAAAGTGAGAAAGCGGGTTTTGGTGGTTTTGGGATGAAGAAAGGTGAAATGTCATGAGTAGGAGGTCGGATTGGAAAAAATGGAGTGCAGATTCGGCAGAAGCGACTTCTAACTTTGTTACCAATTTCCTGTATGAGTATGTAAGAGTATGGAAGGTGAAAGTGCCATTATGCAGTTCCTTATAAATACATAAAAAAAGTAATCAAAAGTATTTTTAATCAACATTGTTAATTTTGACCTGAGCTCGTTTCTAATAAATGATATTCCTTGTGTTAAATTTTTGAAATTATTTGCTGTTATCTTTCATCCTCGGCTCTCTTGGAATTGTTGTGTCTCTGAAATCGTGAAGAAGGCGTCCAGAAAGATTCAAGTTTTGTGGCAACTGAAGAACGTTTTGTTTCTGAAGATTTTCTTATCGATATCTATTTTTCCGTGTATTAGAAGCATTTTAGAGCATTTTAGAACACCGAATTGTGATTGTCCTAGGTTTGCGCCGCTGAATTACCGACAACTGGTTTTAAGTGATCGACTTTTCAGGAAAGTTGTGGATGATGAGGAACATCCTCTTCATCGGAATAGTCCTCATGTTATGTGTATCAGCAACAAATTTCGCTTGCCTATTTGTCGTACGATGATGCGAAGAAATAGCTTCTTCGCATGAGCAAGTTGTCTAATGATGTCTTTTCATTGTGACGATGATTGTCAAAAGGAGCTTCCCCAGCAAGAATCATCCTTTTCTTTACTTTATGTGTTCGACTTTTCTTTGTTTTGCTTACAATTTTGTAATTCTTGTATATTATTTGTGTGATCTGTGCTCCTGTCCCACAATTCTCATTATTGTGACTATTTCATTTACTAAACGTGATTTATCATTATAAAGTATCTTAATTAAAGTAGCACAATAGGTTTCCTTATTTACTCACTTTGACCCACCCTCATGCTGATCAAACTTAAGGGTTGTGTGAAGCACTGCTTTTTATATCAACATCAGGACTTACTTTGAAGACGTTCCAGCGTTGTCTGAAGTTCCAGGTTGGTTTCCTCCAGTCTTCTCAGTTTTGCCTTCTCAGTCCTCTCGTCTTTCTGCAGACGTTCCAGCGTTGTCTGAAGTTCCAGGTTGGTTTCCTCCAGTCTTCTCAGTTTTGCCTTCTCAGTCCTCTCGTCTTTCTGCAGACGTTCCAGCGTTGTCTGAAGTTCCAGGTTGGTTTCCTCCAGTCTTCTCAGTTTCGCCTTCTCAGTCCTCTCGTCTTTCTGCAGACGTTCCAGCGTTGTCTGAAGTTCCAGGTTGGTTTCCTCCAGTCTTCTCAGTTTTGCCTTCTCAGTCCTCTCGTCTTTCTGCAGACGTTTCAGCGTTGTCTGAAGTTCCAGGTTGGTTTCCTCCAGTCTTCTCAGTTTTGCCTTCTCACTGCAGACGTTTCAGCGTTGTCTGAAGTTCTAAGTTGGTTTCCTCCAGTCTTCTCAGTTTGCCTTCTCAGTCCTCTCGTCTTTCTGCAGACGTTCCAGCGTTGTCTGAAGTTCCAGGTTGGTTTCCTCCAGTCTTCTCAGTTTTGCCTTCTCTGTCTTCAGAGATGTTTCAAGACTACCAACTTTCCTCTGCAATTCCATCTTTTCTGATGACAAAGTTGTCAAATGGTTTTGGGCTACAGTTTGTGATTTCTCCAGCGATTCATAATGGGACTGCAGTTTTAAATATTTCTCTTGCAGACCGGTCAACAGGTCGTCGGCAGTTTTATCTGAAATAAGGCCAATGTTCATGTAAGGTTATCTTAAGTGTTTTGAAATGATTTTATGATGAAATGGAAATTATAGCTGTTAAAACTGATATAAAACTGACGACGAATGGAGACAGATATTGAAGAGAATAAACAGAAGAGAGATTTCTCACTTGAGATGAATACGAAATTTAAAGAGTTTGTCAAGCAAATTAGGCGGTTCACTACAAAATTGAAATGCTGATCAAGTTGAAACTAAATACAGTTCCATGCACTTCCATTTTCAATTAATTTTCAAGATAAACAAAATTAACTATTTTTCAAAAGTCGATCTAATGAAGAAGATGAATTCGGTTCATCATCACGCTTGAAACATATTTTAGCCAACATGAACAGTCAACAGACCAACAGTCACGGGAAGTATTTTCATGTGTTATGTTGATGTTTAATAATATCTTTGAGTGAAATGAGTTGAAAACTTTTGTTCGGTCTTATGAATAAAACTCAATTTCACAATTATAAGATTTTGATAATTACATACATGTCGGTCTATGTTTCAGAGCTCTTTAACAAGTCTGCACTTACACTTTGACTGGGCACCATCAAAAATTACATCAACTACACAGCATTGACGAGCTACACTTGAAAAAAGCAGAAAGCGAAATTTTTCTTCGCATTTTTAAGATTTTCTTTTGATGTAATCTCTCATGCTGATTCCTAATTTGCTGTGACTTTCATACAGCAAAACAGCAGCAACAGTTGTCACAGGGTGCGCAGCTAAAATGATTTCACACATTGACTTTTACAAACATCCTGATTGAAAGACTATGCGAGACTGGAATTATCAATAAGAGCTTTCATTGAAAATCATCATAAACACAAGAAAATGGCAGTGGAATCCAACTATTTAATGACTATCATTTTCTGCGGGTCTGTGGGTTATTGTGATGAAATACATGTAGCTGTGAGAGCAGTCTGAGGAGTTGCGTGTTATTGCTATGGTGAAATAGCAGGGGGAGCCTTTCGGGCTGCACATTATTGTGGTGAACTTGCTTCGGAATTACACGGGGTTAGAGGCTGTAATTTTGTTCATATATAAACTGTGAATATAAGTTAACGCAGATAACCAGCCGCTGAATCACTACTTAAAATCAAGGTTTTCAAAAATAAGTTGCAATCAATTAATTGCAATTAATGTGTGTCATCAATCAATTGATTTATTACATAGCATCACCATTCGAATAGACAAATTCTTGATTTTGAATTCTTTACTTTGATATTTCACTTGAACGAATTAGGCTACATTGGCCTACATACTTGACAAGTCGAATAATAGCTTATCACTTTGGATAGTGACTTGAGCAGACCCATTACATGAACTGCATATAACTATCTTCTTAATTGAATGTAAAATTGATAAATTGAATTACAGACTAAAGTTCATCCATCATGATTAGTGACAATCAATGATTGAAACAAGTGAATGAATAATCACACGCGTCTCGTTGACAGAACACAAAGTAGAGTTTTAGAAGTTGTGATAAAAGTAAAAGAATCATGAAAGCTATCAGTTTGTGAATAAGAGATGTTTAGCAAGTTTAGCATCTAAATAAATCACTGAATGGTTTGTCTTGCATGATGGTGAGTGATGACGGCATTAAAAGTAAAACAGTGAATGAAATACCTCCCCCATTACAAATCAATCAATCAAATGCAATTAATTTTTGATAACCCCTGCTTAAAAGACTAGAATTCATAAATCGAAGCTCACCTTTCGCAGTTGGAGTCTCCATCGCCTTCAGTGTCAGAGAGCGCAGCTGGCAGCATTCAATATTTAGGCGCTGGCATTCGTTTTGCTGCTCCTGTACTTGCCTTCGACAACCCTCACATGTGTAAACAATCCTTGATAATTCTTGACGACTGATTCCTGAAACCTCCGCCAGATAAGCAGTCAAGTCTTGGAAATTGAGATCCGTTTTCCCTTCATCTACACATCTACGGTAGGTGTGCGCACCGATGGTCACTTGCAGCTCAGGTCTGCTCACCTTCAACTTCCTTGTGGAATCCAACAATTGATCTGAATGAAGGGTTCTCTCCTTGCACTTCAGAACTAAGTCCTCATTCTCCAGCTGCTTCACATGGGAAACAACTGCTCCGTCAGGAACAGATAACTCTTTCTGCGACCCGTCTGACACTTCGACGGTGATTTTCTTCATCGCAGTGATCACTGCGTTCTGAGGGATTCCCAATTGCCTGAGGGTTTTGCTTCTCTGCAGAGGCTTCCCGTTATAAAAGAAATTGATTGCGGAAGAATTGCGAACTACATTTTTCAGTCGATAGTTCGGTCGCACTTTGTAGCGCCTGCACCGACCGTTCATGGAAACTGAGATGTCTCGGGTCGCAGTTGGTGTCAGAGCATCCGATAGTTCAACCGCAAGAACCACCGTCTTCGAGCCCTCATTCGTCTCTCCAATCTCGCGCAACGTGAAATCAGGGTCATATTCCACCTTTCTGTCATCGGATTTAAACTCGTAGAATCCAAATATTCCGAAGTGACTCTGCCACATCTGCAGTATTTTGTAGAGCGGCGTATCAGGTGAAAGGCGGAAGTTTTTGTCGAATGCCTCATTTTCGGCCGAGATCATTACTTTCCAGGACTCTGAAAGACAAGGAGAGATCTGAACATCGCAGAAATGCACGGAGAGCTGCGTAAGTATATCTACGGTTAATTTGTTGCAGTATATGTTTTTGAAATTCGCACATAAAAATGATGAAAAGAGACAAATCTCTTTCCATGCCTCTTAACAATTGCGTCAAATCGTGAAGCGTGAAAACTGACGTCTCTATAACCTGCTATTATACCACAAGAACAGCCTTCCATAAGGAACAAAAGATGAGCTAGACTTACCGCTGAAGTTTGCCATTTTTCAGTTTTGATTTTGAGAACTTTAAACAACGATCTGTAAAACCAAAAATGAGACTGTTAATTTGATTTAGTGTGTCATGAAGCTATCATTTGAATGTAGCAGAACAAATGTGTTTCAAAATATAAGTTACATACAATTTGAAAGAAATCTGGTCGATGCAAATTGGTATGTGTTTCTTTCGACTTACAAATAACTTCTTGTTGAATTAAAGCCGCATGTCATCTTTGCAAATAGCATTCACAAGTCTCATAATTAGCTCATTTCCTTGAACTAAATTGATAAACATCATTTCAATAAAACTACTTTTCAGCAACCATGTTGACTTTTATATCTCAAACATAACTATTTTTGCGTTCATGAATTATAATGTGTCTTTATTTTGGATTGATAATATGCTTAGTTCCAAAATTACATGATGCATAATTGTTGATGGTCAAATACTTATTGATTATTTATGAAATGCCTCGGACTTACATGTATTAAAATCGAATTCAGTATTGTTGGTTTGACTATAAAATTTCATTATCTCACTACTTACAAAGCATTAGTGAGATCTTTTGGACATGATTGATGTTTAGTATGTAAAGCATACCACACTTGAAATAACATGCGAAAAGCATACAAATATATACCAAGATCATACAGAAATATACCAAAAAAATATTTTGGTATGCATCCTTCGTATGTGATTGGTATTGAGCGATTTACAGTGTAGATGCGACTATGATAATTTACCGATGTCTATGCTGACAGAGTTGTCCAATGTATATAAAGATCTCTATGAAAATGTATCTCCAACAGGTACACAGTGGCATAGATGTAGCTCTGACTATTGTAACTTTCAATAACGGCACATTCATTCTTGTAGGCAAAGAAAGTCCAAAAATAGGAATCTTAATCAAAATACATACTCCTGCTTTATAAAACAGCTGCAATGTGGTAGCCGGGCCGAACGGTTTTCGATCTTGATAGAATTTGGGAATAGATGCGAAATTTCATGGATTTTAGACACAAATTGTAGGTTTGCAGAAGAAGATATAGTTGCATCTTTGAATTATTTGAATAGTCAGTTAATGAATTTTCCTGAATAATAATCTTCCTTTAATGTCAGAATGTATTACATTCAGAATTACTTTTAATGATTGGAACAGTGTCTGAGAGGTTTCCATTACTTCGTAATCACAAGCTACGGCAGAATTGCTAAATGACAATTCAAATTCTATAAAAATTGCTGAGATACTGGATTCCGATGAGGCAAGTGATCGTATGTCATGCTTGAAACGTCTTCGTGAGAGGAATATTGTCAAATCTGTTCTCATTGGCAGATGCTTTCTTTCGCGTGCCAAATACATCCGTTGACACTGACAGATTATTAAACAAAACATGTTTTGAATACAAGACACCAACACCCGTTTCCAGACCCTAGGAATCGAACCCTAGAATCGAACCGAAGAGAGCTGAACAGCTCTTCTTCCACTCACTTACACACGACGTCAAAAGAATGCGAGTGAACGCAGAATGATATCTAGGATTCGATTCGATTAGGTCAGGGCGAGCGCGGTCGGTGGAATCAAGGGGGGTGGTGGTGTCTGTATTGAACTAAATAGCTGTCATTCTCTTTCGATATTCAATGAACTACGACAGACAAAACATGTTTTGTTCAATCTCAAAGACATTCATTGACAAAGGAGCATATGAACATGCTTAACGTCTTTCTACCTAAACTAAGATGCGGTGATGAACCATTTCTGTAGTAGAGTTGTCATTTTACAGATTTGTCTTTTCGATTTAAGATCACTCAGTCAACACGAAATAAATGCATGCAATAATGCGCCTACAATTCAAAATACATGACTGATGCAGATCTACAGGCCACCACATACAGTAATAGAAGCAGTACTTAATTCTTATATACTGCAGGAAATCGGAGCGAACGGCCGGCAACCTTCAGGTTTCACACCAGTAGGCCTAGCTAATCACTAAAAATGCTGATGGGGAAATATTTAACCTTTCAAAATTATTGATCAAGAAAGGCCTGCAAAGATCCAATAAAAATTATTTAGGCCTACGTTGCATAGGACTATGTGCAGATCTTCAGCATGGAATGCTGTTTTCACTTATAGGCTTAATAACATGCCAAGCGCGTTACTCAGATGAGAAGGCAGTGATGCTGTTTATGATGGACTCTTTATACGAATGCTTTCACTGATAGGAACAGAGTACAGAACTAGGCCTGGTTGTTGGCTCTCTGCAAATCAATATGATAGGTATACGGTACGGTTGGACAAGTTTACCATAACACTCATTGCAAAGCGATCTCGAATACCTGACTATTGCAATTGTACCAAAAAGTTTTCTGTTATGGTCTCAGACAGGGAATATCCACGATAAATCCATGACTTAGACAAAAAGAAAAGCGAGAGAATGTTATTACACATTTTTCCCAAACATAGGTACTGTTAATATTCTGTAACATCTATCTTCGTCTAGAATGTATCTAAGCAATGATGTTGAGCAAAAAGTCCGGCTCAGAGTGATAGCGGGAATACATTTTCAATGCATGAAGTTCTCATCGTTCAATGATATCTGACGATGATCACTACAAAACATGAACTGCATTAAAACATATTTCAAATTTTATTCACAACGTTTCGGAGGTTAGTAACAAAAATTTTTTCTTTCTACTGCTTTTTATCAGGAATTACTTCACTAAACTTGCATGAGCTCAAATGTGACAGAATTCGATAAGAATTAGTCGGAAATTAACTTACGAACGTGCAGCAGCTGATTAGTGACTGTGTTGAATGCGAATGTTGAAATCGCTTGATATACTGACGCTGTTGTGGACTTGGAACGTTTCAAGTAGATTGTTCTATCATCGTGCGTCATTCGCTGCCACGTCACTCAAGTATTTCCTGTTTTATTGCCTCGACAGCTCGCAGCAGTCACCATAATCATTGTCTTATCATCTGCCGCACATCAGACGTTAGCTTTCGACTATTGTATTCTGCTCTCATCATTTGTAAACTAACACCAAAAATGTGCTTGTTGACATGAATCAGTGCGCATGTTCTTTCCTTCAAACAGTACAAATTTCAGAAAATCAATCTCTACGAAGAGTCATAGAATAGGAATTTTCTTACCAATATTGCTTATTTTGTTTATCATGTTGATGGCGTTTCCAAATGCCTATGGAGTGAAAAGAATTGGAGTCTCAGAGTAGCTTGCACTTGGGATTAATTGTGAGATAACTTGAACTTCCTTTCAACTTTAACCCATTAATGCCCGAATTTTTGTTGCTGCATAAAACCAATTCTATCTTATCACAAATCCATTATTGTGTATAAAACGCATATTATTGGTCAAAAAGAAACTCCACTTGTTTTCTGGAAAATCAAAGTCATCGGTTTTCTGGGAAATCAAAACATCTTGGAACCAATATTGGGTTTGCATGGAACCGCTGTTGGCTTTCTATAGAGCCACTGTTGGCCTTCTATAGAACCACTGTTGACTTTCTATAGAGCCTGTAGGTCTTGGTCGTTTGTTGTTAGTTATTTATTGTCATCGTTATTGTCATTGTCATCATTGCGTCATTTTCATGTTACATTGTTATGTTCGATGCGTGCGATGTGTGTTGTGAGTGCGATCTACCTTCATTTCATTTTTCCGTGTTTATTGTATTGTGAACATCGTGAACATCAGATCATCAGCAATTTGCTTTCACTACGTGACTTTACTTTGCGTGGAACGGTGAACAGACATTTCTTCTTGCGTGGCCGTGGTTTATCCTGTACAGTTAAAGGTAATTTGTAAATACGTTTTGTAATTTTTTCTTTCATTTGTATAAACGTTGTATTATCATTTCAGATTGAATTGTTATTGCGTTAATAAAAGGCGAAGTACAAAAATTTGTTCTTCTGTCATTACAATCTTTAACTTGGATCAACTGCGAGCAGCGTATCTTCAACTTCAATTTCAAGACTTGAGTCAAAATTGGTCAATTATTGGTGAACAATCCACAAGCTGTTATTCCTCTTGAAGTCAGCTCAAGTTCGTGTATTGGGTGGTCTATATGGTGTCAAGGTGCAAGTCAAGTATCCTGCAGTGAGATTCTCAGGAGTTTGCGTGAGTTAACTTATCAGATAACCAAAGACTATTTGTGAATAACTTTTGGCATCAATATTTAGTCTACGAACATTTCATTAAGCAGTAGCCATTATTGTCAAACATCAATACGTTATTCAGATAAATATTTTGTAATTTCTATTACGTATATTTTTCTGCTTTGAGTAGAACTCACTCTTTGTATTTGCTAAGCTTACCTAATCTCTTACTACTTATTTGGGCTTTATAGCGCCACATTTTATATTTTTTATAATTTTTGTACGTTAATTTTTCAACTGTGCTCAAAGTTAAGTCTCAGTAGTGTACGTGTAGCTAAGGTTTAAGTCTAATTTAGTATTCGTGCAGGCGTTGTCGCGTTTAGTAAGGCATAATAAACTTAGAAATGAGTGAAGAGGGCATTAAGGCACGCAGCTCGGCGAAGCGAATGTTTACAAGGAAACTAAATCATATTGCAGTGATGCTAGATAGTTTGGTGGATAATATTAGCGTGGAAGAAGAATTGAAGGACCTAACTGTTGCTTACAACAAGGTTGTAGAGATGCATGAGGCGGTATTAGATGAGCAGGAGGGAGATTCAGAGTCAGACGATTATTTGGATGATATAGATAATAAAGTATATAGACATGAAGGTGCGTGCGAGGCAGGCCATTAAAGAAATGAAAGATAGAGGTCGCTTACCTGTAGACGTATCAAGTTTGGTTCAGTCGTCTGTAGGAAAGTCTTCGAATCTTCAAAGGGTCATGATTCCAGAATTTTGTGGAAACATCAGAGATTACATAAGCTGGAAAGCTTTGTTCAAGCAAATGGTTGGATCAGAGACCGATGAAATGGCTTTGCTGAGACTCAAACTCGCTCCTAAGCATGATTTGGATGGGTTTTCTACCTACGGGGGCAGCGTGGAATCACCTGGATGCTAGATACGGTTGTGTTGAAAGTATTGCAGATTGCTTATGTAAGGATGTACGAAGTATGAAACAAGTGAGAAAAGGCGATTTCAATGCATTTTCACAATTCGCTAATAGAGTGCGAGAATTTCTGAAAAAGATGGAAGAGATAAACAGGTATACACAGGCAAATAATATATTCGTTCTGAATGAACTGTTGAGCAAACTTGATTCTGAAGATGTAGTTTTGTACAAACGAGCTAGGATTGGAAACTCGATTGCGGAATTTTCTCGTTGGTTGGATGAGGAAACTAATGTACGGAGGAATGTTTTTTCATCTACCGAGGCTAAGGAGTCTAAGGATCAAAAGCGATTTCAAGTGTTCAGTTATCAAAGAAGTGAGACTCGTGAACAGACATGTTGGCTTTGCCGTGGTAATCACCCGATTTGGAAATGCCCCATTTTCATCAAGAAGAATATACAAGAACGAAAAGCATGTGTTCTGGAAGCAAATGCCTGTTTCAACTGTCTTAAAAAAGGTCATTTGAGAAAAGATTGCTACCGGAATAAAGTTTGCGGCGTTAAGGGTTGCAAATACAAACATAGTTTCCTATTACATGAAGACATACGCAACGTATCAAACGTAGGTGAGGTAAAGACTGATACTGATTCAAAGTCAATTAATACGATGAAAGTATGTAAAGGTCGTATACATTTACCGACAGTGAAGATACATGTGTATAACAGGCATGGCGATAGGTTCGTTGCTAATGCATTACTTGATGGTGCGAGCATGCAATCTCTGGTCCGGAAGTCCTTCGCAAACAAAGTCGGTTTGTCGGGACCTAAGGAAAGGATAGAATTTACTGTAGCAGGTGGTAGCAGTGAGAGTAGCCATTCAAGGAAGTTATCAATTGAATTTTCTTCAATCACGGAAGGGGAACCTAGATTCTCTGTCGATTGCTATGAGCTCCCTACGATCTGTGCAGATATGTTACCTATTGAAAAAACCGTACTGGAGAGTTTTCCTATGATAGAGCCCGATCAATTCTTGCAGGAAGGCGGCAAAGTTGACCTTTTATTGGGAGTAGATATCCCCGCTGTTCATCAAGATTTAGAGATAGTAGAAAACTATCAAGGTAGATTAGCAAAAAGGACACCACTAGGTTGGATTATTATTGGTGGAGAGTCACGTAATTCAGCACCTGCAATAAACCTCATTCAAATTGATACAGAGCCTCTTGCGAAATATTTTGAAACTGAAAGTATGGGTGTTAGATCTCCGGTTTGCGAAAAGTGTGAAAAGGAAGATTTATTCAGTAAAAAAATAAATCAATCCATCGAATATGTTGACGGACGATACTGCGTGAAACTGCCTTGGAAGGGTGACTCTAATGCTTTACCAAACAATTACGATGTAGCTTTCCAACGACTTAAAAATATTGAGAAGCAGTTGCTTAGAAATCCAAAGCTCAAACAGTACTATACAGGACAAATTGAGAAGCTATTTAGTGATGGATTTGCTAAACCAGTGTCTGAAGAAGAAATCAACGCGTCTAGTGGATGGTATTTACCTCATCATGTAGTAATCAGAGAAGAAAAGGAATCTACACCGTACCGAACAGTCTTTGATGCTGCCTCAAAATGCAACGGTATATCACTGAATGATTTACTACTTAAAGGCCCGAACTACACTAATTCATTGATTGACGTGATCATGAGATTTAGGGAAGAGAAAATTGCAGTAACAGGGGACATCCAAAAAATGTTCCATCAGATAAGTATTCAATATGAAGATCAAAAGTTCCATCGGTTTCTCTGGAGGGATTGCGATCTTAGTAAACAGACAACGACTTATGAAATGACGAGAGTACCTTTTGGTGACCGGTCTAGCCCTGATATAGCTGGCTACGTCATTCTGAAAGTTGCCGAAGATTTTGCTTCAGATAAACCAGTTATCAAGGAAATATTAAGAAATGGGCGGTACGTTGATGACATTGCAGAATCTAGTGACGACTTGCTGCAAGTTAGAGAAATACTTGAAGGTATCGAAAACGCTCTAAATCAAGGAGGATTTGCGATCAAAAAGTGGAACAACAATATTTCATCAATCGATCAAACTGATAAGCATAGTTATACGGTTTTGGGATATTACTGGGATAAAAACGAGGATGTGATTAGTTTGATAAACCGAGCCAAACCATTGAATGACAATCCTTCGAAGAGGCAAGTATTTGGTTTTATTGCGTCTCACTGGGATCCGCTGGCTTAATCGCTCCAATTTCTATAAGGGCAAAAATATTTTTGCAGGATCTTTGGCAAAGGGGCTTAAAATGGGACGACAAAGTCAATCTAGATGGTCATACTGGTTTGTTTAAAAGTTTGAGTGATGCAAGTGATTTCAAATTTCGAAGATGTATTAAACCTCAAGATTCTCAGGGTATACAATTTCACGGGTTTGCTGACGCAAGTGAGAAAGCTTATGGGGCTTGCGTATTTTTAAGGTGGACCTTGCAAGATGGCTCCTATGAATGTGCCTTTGTTGCTGCCAAGGCTAACGTCACACCCATCAAAGCTCAAACGATTCCGCGATATGAACTTATGGCCTGTACAATGTTGTCTCGCCTTGCTCAAACTGTTTTAAAAGCATTACGGTATAAGATCGACAATGTTATCCTTTGGACTGATAGTATGACGGCTATTTCATGGATTCACAGTAATTCAAAAGAGTTTAAGCCATTTGTTTAAGTTCGAGTCGGAGAAATTCAGAGGACTTTTGATCCATCTATTTGGAGACATGTGCCCAGTCTTTTGAATCCGGCGGACAAGTTGTTGAAAGGAATATGCGTCAAAGACTTGGATAATTGGATAAAAGGACCTCAATTTCTTTCACTAGGTGAGGAGGAATGGCCAGCTGCTGAGATGAAAATAACGGAGAATTTTGACAGCGAAAAGAAAAGGTCTGTTAATACAGTTTCAGATCTTTCTAGCGAAGAGACTACTAGATTTATCGATTATACTACCTTTTCTACATTTGAAAGACTGAGAAATGTGATGGGATGGGTCTTGAGATTCATAGATGCATGCAAAGGGAAACCTTCGTCAAGCAAGTTCTTATCTATGAAAGAATTAGAAGCGGCAGAAAAATATATTTTCCTGGACGCGCAGAGGACGTTGGACAAATCGAATTTAGTTTCATTAAGTCCGTTCGACGATGACGGCATAATAAGGGCCAAGGGAAGATTGGGCAACATGGGAATATCGTATAATGAGAAATACCCAATTATTTTAGATGGCTCACATTGTCTTTCTATGCTGCTGGCAAAGTAATGTCATCAAGATCTGGCTCATCCTGGATATAAACGCACACTGGCAGAGATGAGACGAAAGTTTTGGGTAACAAGATGCAGCAAACTTTGCCAAGAAATCACTAAAAATTGTGTCAAGTGCAGAAAATTAAGAGGTAAAAGCAGTGAGCAGTTCATGGCTGATCTACCTAGTATAAGAACTGAACTTTATACTCCTACGTTCTATCATACCGCTATCGATTATTTTGGGCCTCTCAAAGTTATCTATGCAAGGAATTCTACGTCAGAAATGGTTGCATTTTTTCTTGTCTCACTGTACGCGCTGTACATTTAGAGCTTGTTTGTGATGCATCAACCGAAAGTTTTTTGCTAGCATTCCGTAGATTCTCAACCATACGCGGTCATGCAGGGATTGTTATATCAGACAATGGGACTAACTTCGTGGGAGCCCAGAAATTTCTTACTGAAGTGATACAAAACTGGAATAAAGAGGAAATTCAAGAATTTGCTGCTCAACGAAAATGTGAATTCACGTGGAAATTTTTACCTCCTGGTGCAAGCCATCACAATGGTGCTGTTGAGAGAATGATACGTTCTGTCAGGAATACTTTAGCCGGTGTTTGTAGCTATGCTAAGAAGCGTGAGGAAGTTTGGAGAACATTTTTGTCAGAAATTGCCAATCTCGTTAATTCGCGGCCCTTATATCCATCCAATACATCAGTATTAGATGAACCGCCAATTTCCCCCGAACCATTTTTTATGCGGACATAATAACGTTGAAGTTCCCCAATTCATTTTGACCAGTGGTAAATTACAGAAAATGAATCAAGTACAAGCCCTCGTTAACGAATTTTGGGAAAATTGGATGAGACATTATATTCCAACGTTAATGCAAAGAAACAAATGGACCAAACAGAGAGAAAATATTGACAAAGGAGATGTGGTACTTCTCATCGAACGAAATCAAGCACGCGGGAAATGGCAAATGGGTATAGTTGAGGAGGCATATTCAAGTAGTGATGGGTTGGTAAGGTCGGTCAAGATCAAGGTTTACGACGTAAAAAATAAACGCTATTCTTTTCTTGTTAGACCTATTACAAAAGTCTGTCTTCTATCTTCTGCTTTCGAATTAGGTAATTTGCCCTAGCTGCCTTTTGAAATTCTTTCATATATTTTTTTTTATAATTTCAGTACGATACGGTTACTGATACTCTTTGTTGGCTTCACACTTTTTCCTATTTTTTGATTTTTTTAAGTGTTTGCCACAGGCGGGGTGTAGGTCTTGGTCGTTTGTTGTTAGTTATTTATTGTCATCGTTATTGTCATTGTCATCATTGCGTCATTTTCATGTTACATTGTTATGTTCGATGCGTGCGATGTGTGTTGTGAGTGCGATCTGCCTTCATTTCATTTTTCCGTGTTTATTGTATTGTGAACATCGTGAACATCAGATCATCAGCAATTTGCTTTCACTACGTGACTTTACTTTGCGTGGAACGGTGAACAGACATTTTCTTCTTGCGTGGCCGTGGTTTATCCTGTACAGTTGAATGTAATTTGTAAATACGTTTTGTAATTTTTCTTTCATTTGTATAAACGTTGTATTATCATTTCAGATTGAATTGTTATTGCGTTAATAAAAGGCGAAGTACAAAAATTTGTTCTTCTGTCATTACAGAGCCACTGTTGACTTTCTATAGAACCACTGCTTACTTTCTATAGAACTACTTCTGACTTTCTATAGAACCACTGTTGACTTTCTATAGAGCCACTGTTTACTTCTTATAGAATCAATATTGTTTTTATGATATAATTCTGCCCTTGTGATAGTGTTCGCTCTCCGTCCAGGAGACCTTGCTAAAAACCTTTTCATGTGAAAACTTGATGGAAATTTTTTAAAACAACGGATGAATTGTTGGTTCAACATAAAATAAGCTCAATAAGGTATGAAGGTGTCAAAGTGTGTCAAAAATGTGAGAATACTCAAATAAGGTGCTTTGAAGTTCATAATTTATCTGAAACTTTCCAAGATTTCCCCAAAAAGTCTGTTTCTTGTTTTTCATTTTTTTCAATTCAAACTTGTATGAAAGAATACAAAAAGGCGAGGGACGCTGTCTTTAATCACAAATTTCCAAATAAAGTATAAAAACATTTGTTATTCTTCTCCGAAACTGTAAAGAAAAACATAGATAGGCCTCCGTAGGACAGACGCCTCAAGTAATCCAGTAGAGAGCAAAATAAGGTGCTCCTGAGAAGGGTTCAAACCTCAAAATAGTGAACAAACAAAAACTCAACGGTTTCCGGGACACTTTTATGTGCTGATGTCAAATATGCAAATCATAATACCTTTCATTGAGAGGATTTTGAAAAAAATCGATTTTTTGAATTTGCGACTTCCATATATGGAAAGTGAATATAACTTTGTTTTCCCAACTTTTAAGAGATGTATAGACTGAACATCAACTTTTTCTAGTTAGTTGCGATTATATGTGTAAAACTTATCATCAATCATTGAAGATATTTCGAAGAATATCGATATTTTGTATTAAACCTGAGCTTATTATTACGAACAAAACTATCTCAATGAAAAGTATTCAAGACGCAACTCAATACATCATGTGTTTGAATAACAATAAGACATTCAAAACAAAGAATTACAGATTTGTGGCTGTTACATGAGATAACAGCTTTCAAAATATTGTCTTCTAATTGTGGATGTGAGCGGGGCACTTTGCAGTTCATCCATTTTTGCTTGAAATCATGATGGACGCTTTCCGATGGCTGTTCACTAACTGGGCCTATTGATGAACAATTCTGTACACAGTATTGTTTAAAATATCTAGAATGGCTGACCGAGCTGAAGGGGCCCTGCACAACAGGCTGCTCTGCGTTTACAAAAGTAATCAAGGCTCTCCTTTTCAGTTTATAGGCCGATATAATAAAGTAAAAGTTGAACGTATCAAAGACAAGCCTTCGGCGTCCAGCGCCTTCAACGGTCGATGTTTGGATGGCACAGATGTAGCCTTTGTGAAGGTTTATATAAGAGTGAATGATATCAAGAACTGTGTTGCATGTAAGATTGGCTGTTGAACTGTGAAGTTAGATTGTAAAAAGGTAATTCATGTTTCCTATTGATTGCTGACTTAAGTTGTGTGATTGCTTTGGCTTCTGTTATTGTTGTATCTTGTGTGTTGGTCAGTTTGCTAATGAGACCGACCAGCGCCATTATTTGATTGTTTGTCTATTAAGTGTTGATAAAGGGCGCTCCATGTACTTTTGTTTTTCATAGCTCGCTTATGTTCTTCATGCCTCGTCTTAAGCATTCTTGCTGTTTTGCCGAACCACCGATGATCTCCCGTCACCTGGTCAACTACATGCTCTGTGCTTGTTTATCCTGGCTTTGCCGCGCGGCTGACGACCATAAAGATTGCAGAGTGCCAGTTCGCCTGGGCATAGAATAGAAAGATGTCCTCAGACTTGAATAAATTAAGCGCGAAAATTCCTTAGCAGCCGTAGACGCTGCGGTTCGCCCTGCAAGAGCTCGTCAGTACAGCTGGAAGTGGCCCAAGCCAGCTTAACATGATACATGAGAGCATGCATTTTTCGGGTAATGGCAATTCCCGAATGAAGTATGTTTTCTTTGAATCAGTGGATCAGTGGACCAGCCAAGAAATGTGTCTACTTGACCTTGTCCTTCATTGGTGTCAAGATCGCCGCACATTTTCGCCGTTCTTTTCGTCTGGCTTGGTCTGTGTGCAGTGGTCAGGCCAGCTGCGAAAATCCGCGAAAATGTTTAAAAAATGAACTCGCTGCGAAAAAAATTGACTTGGTCCTGCGAAAAATTGAACTTTGTAATTTTTACATTTAAATTTACCTATGTTGTCTAATAGAATAAACACTGGTCTACAGGATGGAAAGGGAAACTACTGACAACTAATCAGCATGTTATTCATTATGTTGTCATTTAGTTATAGCTTCATATTATTCACAGCGTCTTACATATTGTAACAGGTTCAGTAAAATACCTGTAGAAGAGTTGCAGCAGTAGTTCCTAGCATCTACTGAGTTACTGTGGATGTTGTAACTGCATACGAAACTTTCAATGTCATGTTTAAGAAGTTGTGGATAGTTCTATAAAAGAATGATAACCGTCTTGATTTCAAATTGTTTTTCAATCAATGAAACAAATATAATTCAAATTCATATGAGTATTGTTATCGGATATACACATGCATTGAAATTCATTTTGTACAGTCGCTCGATACCTGAAATTCTGAACGCAACTGGAGTCATTTGAAGTGCTCGACATCCACACTTCCCACAAGATGTACTCATATTCTTGATATTTAGCTAACGATGCAACGGCCCTGATGGATACAGAATACACAATGTTTAGACTTGTGTTATCAGTTACATTGCCATCAAGTTGTCCAAATCAAGCGATGAGTGATGTTAAATGAATGCATTCTCATCTTACAAACGTTTCTTGCCTCCCATTCAGAAAATTTGAAAACGCAATCTAAAGACGTGGAAGCTGAAAAAAATTTACCCCATTTTATACCACATCAGCAGAAAATTTCATAGCTGGTCCTGGAAAATTAACTGCTATGGGATTTTTGCTTAGATGATACAAAGTCCATAAAAATAATGTCCGAATCTCGAGACATCTGTTTTGGATCAACACTGTGTGTGAGCGTTGACCTAGCTGCCGACACAGTTCTACCACGCGTTGCCAATCACAGACAGTCTCCGTAAAAAAGTGTCTTAAGCCAAGCGGCATTCCAAGGCTTGTTTGAAAGAACAAGAGGAGATCGAGGAAAGCAGCCGACAGATGACCATCAGAAAAAGTAGAAAACAGTTACAGCAAAAAAAGGAAAATAGCTTTGTGACAATGAATTCGATGCTTCAGAACACTATGAGATAAAAGATAGAGGCATCGAACAAAAAGAAACACACGAGGGAATGGAAGACCTCGCGTAGACGGAATTTCCCGATATCTATGATACTTGTCAATAATACCTGCTGTGACTGATCTCTTGTCTCTTCCACCCTATTCATGTTAATATACCTTTTTGCATTCTATTTCTAGATAAGTGAATTCAATTTCTGCTGAGCAAGATATCCATTCATTTATCATGTACGATTTCTAGATACTCCTTCTCAATCTGTTATTCATAGAACAAAGATGCATTCATAGTACATTCAAAATCGTTATTCTGAGATTCAAATTCTGGAAGATTTCGTGTGGAGCTTCTGGATATTGTCACCTTCATCTCACTCTTTCGTCTAGCCGGGAGTGTGTCTGGCATTATACTCACGCGTATGTCCTATATTAACACGCAGAGTGGCGATACATGTGATGACACTAGACTTAGAAAATGCATGAGTATAGCACAAACTGCTCGAGATTGTCTGATAGCAGCTTGACAATCCGTATCAGACTACTTGCAGCATGCAGATCAGTTAGGCATTCATAGGCAAAATGCAAGAAGCATGATAGCCAATTTTTGAAAGACTGAAAGCGACCATCTGATGAGCACGTACTTATACAAAGGTGAGTGAATCGTTGGTAGCCGCATTGGTGAGATGAGTGGAAGAGAAGTTTATCATCACCTTGTTGGAGATCAAAGAGAAAGTGCAGCAGGAGTTTTCACTAAGCCCATCTATCTGCGTCCAAGCCATAAGTCGAGGCTTGGAGAGGAAACTTGTTATCAAGAAGCAGTTAAGATCGGCGCCTATCCAATGGAAAGAGCCGAACATCAAACAAGAAGGCAAGACTTTTATACAATGGCTTGTATGCAGTGACATGCAGACATTAGTCTTCCAAGATGACTGGGCGAACACGTGGACATTGTTCATTCAGCATGATTGAAGGCGGAATGATGACCAATAGTTTCTGACTTTTTATCTGAAATCTATTATATGAGTGAATTTCTCTTTGAAGAAGAATTTACGACTGTAATTGACAAGGCATTATCGCAGCCTGAAGCGGATTTACACTATGACGCTATGTCGAGAGGGATCGTGCAAATCCCAGTATCCAAAGACAGCTAAATGGCCATGAAATAGCAAAAACACTGGTAAAATCCGGAAAATCATCTTCCATTGAACTTTTCTTGTCTTTCAGATTTTCATCCTACTTTTAGGGATGAATGTTGTCATTCTCGAATAAAATGTCTTTGCGCAACATAGTCATCTTATATTAATCAGAAATAGGAAATAAGTATGACGAAAATGAATGCACTGAAGTCTATGAAAGTTGCCATAACACAGGCATAGGTATATGGATAGGGAAAAGTCAGCAGAAATTGAATTCACTTATTGAAAAATAGAATGCAAAAAGGTATATTTAAATGCTTTGTGACATTGACATTAATTTCGCCTGCTTCACTACTGCAACTATGTAGAAATACTAAAATGCATGTGTGCATGCACATGTCAACAGTACATTGTATTTCAATGCATGCTTGATTATGTTGTGTCTCACCCTATGCTTGACTATGCTGTATATCATCGTATGATTGATTATCTCGTCTATTGTAGGCATACAACATTCTTTGAATAGAATATCTCATTCCAAAGAAGGACTTTTGTTTATGTTGTCTGCCAATTGCCACGATAATGCCGATCATTGATTGTCCGTATCCCGGTTGCGGATATGCTACTAGCGATGTGGACGCAGCTGTTGCGGCCGCCCTCCTGACGATACACAACGGTGTTCACACAGGAGCAGCAGCCCCCACTTCCCATTCCACAAAGCAGAAAGCTCCAAAACTGATTCGTCCCAATATCACTGGTGGCTCTTCGGAAGAAACATGGAACGCCTTTAAAGCCCGATGGGACTTATTCAAGCACGGTACCCATCTGTCTGCGACCGAGACGACCCAGCATCTCTTCCAATGCTGTGACGAGGAGTTGGGGAACGACCTACTCCGCAGTGATCCCGACATCATTACCCGTAGCGAGCATGATGTGCTTGCGGCGATAAAGAAACTTGCTGTGATCCCGGTTGCTATCAGTGTCCGCCGATCTGATTTATTATCCCTTCGACAGTGTGACGGTGAAAATGTTCGTTCATTTTTCGCACGTATCAAAGGAAAAGCTGCTACCTGCGCTTACACTATCAGCTGTCCACAACTTAGATGTGGCCACGCTGTTGATTTCACTAGCATTATTACTAAAGATGTCCTTGTCTCAGGTTTAGCACAGGATGAGTTGAAAAGAGAAGTTCTCGGTTGGCCAGCGCTCGACCACAGTACAGTCGAACAAGCAGTTTCTTTCATAGAGGCCAAAGAAATGGCAAGAGATGCTCTAAATCGACATTCCTCAGCTTCAACCAATGCTGTATCCTCTTATCGCCAAACAACCAAGAAAAACTTGACTGCACAGCATGTGAATTGTCAAAATTGCCGTGCTGAGATGGACAAATTCTCGTGGAGCAAGCGACACAAGAAAATGATCGAAAGAAAATTTTGTCTCGACTGTTGGCGTAAGCTCAATCCTCGACGACCAAGTTCTAATACCACTATGGCTGGTAATCGACGTCCCACTGATGGTGACGAGGGAGCCATCTCCATTGGAGGTATTTCAAACGCTACCAGAAATCCGGTGATTACTCTCAGTCACATGCTGTTCGATTCAGAGCTTGGGTGGAAACACGCTGAGTCTATGCGACATCCCACATTGCAGCTCACAGTTACCGTCAACTCGGAAGACTATCATCAAGTCCATCGCGCGACTCCTTGTGTGAAACCTTCAGTGGTTACGGTCGTTACTGACACAGGAGCCCAGTCTTGTTTATGGGGATTGTCGGATTTCTTCCGATGCGGTTTTAAGAAAAGCCATCTTATTCCGGTAAACCATAGATTATTCGCTGCTAACACAGAAGATATCCATATTTGGGGCGCCATTTTTCTTCGCTTACACGGCACAAGCAGCAACGGCGACCAACGTACTGCGGCCGTTATGACTTATATTACTCCTAGTACTGAACGATTTTATTTGTCCCGAGATGCCCTTATCCAACTCGGTGTAATTGCTAAGGATTTCCCGAAAATCGGACAAGTCGAAGAATGCTCGGTTCACGACAAAGTCGCCTACTGTGGATGTCCTGTCCGAGACAGGCCGCCTCCCCGTCCGGAAAAGCTCCCTTTTCCATGTGCAGAAGAGAACATTCCTTTAATGAAGGAATGGTTAATAGAAAGGTTTCACTCATCAACCTTCAACCAGTGTCCACACCAACCACTCCCTGGTATGAAGGGTCCAGCCATCTCCCTGCATGTCGATGAAAGTGCACAACCCCATGCTGCTCATACACCAGCTTCAATTCCCCTTCATTGGCAGGAAATTGTAAAGCAGCAACTTGACGCCGACGTTTCCTTGGGTGTTTTAGAAAGAGTCCCAATCGGTGAACCATCTTCATGGTGCCACAGAATGGTGTTAGCGCGCAAAGCAGATGGCACTCCGAGACGCACCGTCGATTTATCACCTTTAAACGCCAACTGTCTCCGGGAAACGCACCACATCAGACCTCCATTCCAACAAGCGAAAGCTGTCCCTCCTGATACATGGAAGTCGGTCACAGATGCCTGGAATGGTTTCCATTCGGTACCAATCCGCCCTCAAGATCGACATTATACTACTTTCATCACTCCATGGGGCCGTTACCGGTACAAGGTAGCTCCACAGGTTTTCTTGCAAGCGGCGATGGATATGCTAGGAGATTCGACGAAATTATCACGGATGTCGAGCGGAAGTCGAAATGCGTTGACGACACAATTATGTGGGACAACGACTTGGCTGTCCACTGGTGGAGAATGATCGATTTCCTTGATCTCCTTGGTAGCAGTGGCATTATCCTCAACAAAGCAAAGTTTCAATTCTGCCAACGAGAAGTCGACTTTGCTGGATTCCGGATTACGAAGAATGAGATCAAACCCCTTGAAAAATATATACGCGCAATCGAGGAATTCCCAACTCCCACAAAGGTCACCGATATACGATCTTGGTTTGGACTTATCAACCAAGTGGGTCACTACAGCCGTCTATGTGAAGTCATGGCTCCCTTTCAACCTCTGCTGAGCCCAAAAAACCAATTCATTTGGACTCCAGAACTCGATATAGCATTCAAACGCTCCAAAGAAATCATCGTAAACGCCATAATTGAGGGTGTTGAGATTTTCGACCCAACACGCCGCACCTGCTTGCGTCCGGATTGGTCAAAAACAGGCATCGGGTTTTTTCTCTCACAAAAGCACTGCAATTGCAACAAACTCGCACCTGGATGCTGCCGAGACGGTTGGAAGATAACCCTTGCCGGATCACGATTTTTGAGGCCAGCAGAATCTAGATACGCACCTGTGGAGGGCGAGGCTTTAGCTATTGCCTGGTCTTTGGAGCAGACCAAGTATTTCACACAGGGCTGCGATAATTTGCTGATCATCACGGACCACAAGCCGCTCACCAAACTATTTGGCGATCGTTTGCTCGATGAAATTACCAACCCCCGTCTCTTGCGACTAAAGCAGCGTACCCTCTTATGGCGGTTTTCCATTCAGCATATGCCGGGCAAAGATAATCACTTCTCTGATGCAACTTCCCGGAATCCCGTTCAGTCAGTCCGTGAAGACAACCATGCGAACTCTCCAAGCAGCTATCTACGCAAGCCTGCCTCCCTCGACGAAGATTCTGATATGGAAACCGAGCTCTTAGAGGCAGCAGCAGTAATTGCAAACAACTTTCGAGCTATCACATGGGAACTTGTTCAGCTTGAGAGTACGAAAGACCCTCATATAGCGAACCTTGTGTCCTTTATTTCCTCTGGCTTTCCGATGAAGAAAGACGACTTGCCGAATGACATCAAACCGTACTGGAAACACCGGCATCATCTCCATGCAATTGATAGTGTGCCTATGATGGATCAAAGAATAATTATTCCTTCCTCCATTCGCTACGAAGTTCTCCAATCGCTCCATGCCGCACACCAAGGCGTCACTGCAATGAATGCACGCGCAAAGGTAGAAGTATATTGGCCCGGAATTTCTCAACAGATTCAAGCAACTCGTGATAATTGTTATGATTGCAACAGAATCGCTCCCTCCCAGGCCCGTTTGCCGCCCAAAGAACCCGTTATACCGACTACTCCTTTCGAGGCCATCGCCTGCGACTTCTTTTTCCATAAAGGATTCTATTACTTGGTGACAGCTGATCGCCTCTCCTCTTGGACCGAGGTCTTCCAAATTCGGAAGGGTAGTTCTACCATTGGATCCGACGGATTATGCAAGACCTTGCGAAGGCTTTTTGCCACGTTTGGTGTCCCGGCGGAGTTTTCCAGCGACGGTGGACCGGAATTTGTTGGTCACTCAACGAAGGCTTTCTTCAACCGTTGGGGTATTCATCATCGCATCTCGTCAGCGTATCACCCATCCTCTAATGGCAGAGCAGAAGTCGCTGTTAAAACAGTCAAGCGAATGTTGATGAACAATATATCATCTGATGGCAACCTGGATAACGACAACATGGTCAGAGCCCTTCTCATGCTTCGTAATACGCCTGATCCCGGCTGCCACTTGTCGCCCGCTGAAATACTATTCGGACGTCGCTTGCGAGATTCTCTTCCTTTCATTACTAAGAATATCCCAGCTTTTGATAACCCGCAAATTGCAAATCAATGGAAGACTGCCTGGGACCTAAAAGAACGATCTCTCAAAAGTAGGTACGTCAAATCATCCGAATATCTTGGTGAGCACGCTCAACTTTTGGAGCCATTGTCTGTTGGTGATCAAGTGTTTATCCAAAACCAAACGGGACAATTTCCGAAGCGATGGGACCGCAATGGCGTGGTGATGGAAAGTAAAGACAATGATCAATACCTCATAAAGGTTACCGGTTCTGGTAGATTGACCCTGCGGAACCGTCAATTCCTTCGGAAATATAAGTCTCATAATCTCATCCCAGACACATTTCCTTCCCCAATTACTCGGCCGTATTGTACGCCTCCTGCACCTATCGCTGAGGAGCCAACGTCTCACAACTCAGACGCCAGCAACCATCGATCTACAGTAGAAGAATCTGGTACCAGTCCAAGTACATCCAACTTGAAAGGAGAATCCTCTGCTAGATCTGTGACGCAACCAATTATGCTTAATAACACACATTCGCCTACTCTCTATGAACCAAGCATGCCCGTGTCCTTCCCTCATTCACGTGAATTTTCTGCTCCGCCTTTGCGACGATCATCTCGTCAGCGTCAACAAAGGCGCTTTTATGATGCTCATACAGGACAATATGTCTCACGTACTGCTTAACTTAGGCCGCATGTCATGCACTTTTATAGTTCTCTGTATATTTCGATTGCACCGCGTTTTGTCTTGTTGCAATCTGGGGGGAGATGTAGAAATACTAAAATGCATGTGTGCATGCACATGTCAACAGTACATTGTATTTCAATGCATGCTTGATTATGTTGTGTCTCACCCTATGCTTGACTATGCTGTATATCATCGTATGATTGATTATCTCGTCTATTGTAGGCATACAACATTCTTTGAATAGAATATCTCATTCCAAAGAAGGACTTTTGTTTAAACTACAGCATTGACTTCTTTCAACCTTCGAATCAAATACATTTTCACTGCAATGTACGATTACCAATTTTTCAAATATATGTACACGATATGCTCCAATTTCCGTTGTACAAAAGTCACATGACAATGATGTGAGTCTCTTGACCATTTCTTAGAACATTGTGCATGTTTAATGAAGCTGAGACAATCGGCAATTTTAGCAAAGCATGGAGCGCACTACATTTTGAAAACCTTGCCTGTATATTACTGTCACACGAGAAAGGTTTCCGAAACGCAGCGTTCTGCATGCCCTGAAACTATTAATTAGAAGACATTCGCAAACCATTTGTTTTCTCAAAGGAATATGTTTTGAAATATCAGCACAGACTTTGCAATCTCAGTAAAAGGAAAGTTTGTACACTGTTTACATGATGAAAATCGATTGCATAACAATTCGTTTGGAGAGTATTTTTATAAGAAAACGTCGGGATTTAGCTACAACTTTATTGAAGTGAACTATTTCCACAAAGATAGATTCCACAACATAAATGGTTATATAAATATAAAAATCAATATTGCAATGGAAAACATTACTTTCAGAAAGTGATATTTAATACTTAGTGATGAATATTCCTAATGATGAAGATCTTCATTCTCCATATACTAAATATTCCTAATAGTAAGAAATTTCTACACTTTCCTCGAAATAAAATATTTCAACTCCTTAAACTGGTTCAGAGAAATATCTATTTCACCGTTGCAATCAATGTTTCTACATAAATGACAGAAGTCCGCATAATTGTACTAAAACTGATGCATACCGAATTTGATTTGCCTTGTTACAGTAGAAAACGCAGAATTCGGCACTTCCTGGCACTGATTTAAATAGACCAAATTATACAAACTGCCGAAATAGACATGTTTGGTTGTTTCTACAACAAATCACTGAATATATATACGTTTATTTTCTTCGCAATAGTTAACAATACAGAGAGTGTAGACCGAGATAGAGTTACAAATCATGGCTTTAAGGAAAGATCATTTGAATGAAAGTCATAAGGAGAAAATAATGATAACAACAGAAATTGTCAGATGTGTTTCATAACATTATGCTGTTATACATCGATGTACAGTATGGTATAAATGTCGATGAACGCCGGAGAGTAGAACAATAACGAACAGCTAAATGTTTCGAGTTCGGTAGAGGTTTCGGTACTATATCATGAAGTTGATGACACGGATTCAACATCTGGTGAAAAGTCTTCATTGCGAGGTTCTGACGTCTGTCCTCTAGAGTAGGCAAGATACTGCAATTGCATTCAAAGTCACAAATTATCCGGTGGCATCTTTTACGGATGAGTTCCATTCGTTTTGAGTTCTTTGAATTCAACCCAACGAGTAGAGGACAATTGTATTCGAGTATCCTCTGAATATGTGACTTATAAACTTTGACGAGGTCGTCTTTTGTTGCACCCATTAAGCGAAGCCTGTTCAACAGAAAGATTCTACGAGATGCGAGTTTGCATATGTATTTAACATGATTATCCCAAGCTAACGTTTCGTGAAATATCACCCCAAGTATCTTCATTTCCGACACAAGTGAAAAATTGCTCTGAAGTGCTGCGCAATTTGTACGTCCTTGTATCAGCATCATTTTTGTTTTATTTGTGTTTAAACGTAGGCCATTATGATGACACCAGTTCTCCATATGTTCAATTTCTAGATGAATTGAAGAATTCATGTCAGTATCATTTGTAATCGGTATAGCAATAACTACATCATCTGCGAACTTAAAAATGTTCGATTCAGGAAAGAGGTAGGGGGCAATAGCAGAACCTTGCGGTACACCTGAGGTAACCGGTTTCAATGAACTGAAGGTATTGTTGATTTTCACGCGCTGGTACCGATTCTGAAAATAATTAGCGCACCATTTGAGGAAGGATGTTGGCAGATTTCCTTCTATCAAGGTCTTCATCAAGCATGAATGATGTACTGTATCGAAGGCCCGACTCATGTCAAATGATAGTAAGATAACTCTGTTGTTCTTTTTGCCATCAAGAGAGTAAGTTACAAAGTCCAAGGGGGCTATCTGTGCCATGAGAGTCGAAGATCCAGGCCGAAACCCAAACTGTTCTTTGCCATACATTTCCATCAAATTCTCCTTCACCGAATTTATAATATATTTCTCCAAAACTTTAACGAGAGGTGGTAGGACGGATGTTGTAGACGTCAATGTCTCTCGATTTTGGGACAGGCACAACATCTGATGTCTTCCATTTTTCTGGGATAATGCCAAATTGAATGGATAATGCAAAAATGTGAGCAACTGGTCCAGCAATAGCTTGTGCACAATCACGATATACTCTCAGAGGAACAACATCATTACCACAACCTTTCTTAATATCGAGTCTGGACAGTGCAGAACAAACCGATGTCACTGAGATGTCGGGAGACGACGAGTTCTCGCTTTCTGGGATTTCATTAGTAATGACTGACCAGTCAGGAGATGGAGAGTAATGTTCGCAAATGACCGAATTTATGGATTCGACTGCAGCTATTGGATTTTCAAATATCGTCAGAAAATCGGCAGGATGGCTTACATTTGCTTTACATTTCGTACCATTTACTACCTTCCAAATACCTCCTCTTGTTTTTGTCATTCTTTTGGTGTAGTTGTTTTTTGCATTTTTTATCTCCCAATCTAGTTTTTTCTTGTAATGATTGAATAGTGGGAAGTTTCTTGATCTGAAAGCTTGATGTTTGCAATTGATCAAATGTTTAAGCACCGGAGTCATCCACGGTTTGTTATCAGCCTTCATCTTCACATAGTTATACGGAATCGTAGCAATAATATTTTCAATTTTCTCATAAAAGTATGACAACTTTGAATTTGAATCATTATTTGATTGATACCACTTACGCCACGATACTTGACTTATCAATTGTGATATTCTAGTCATGTTGCTTTCTCTGTAATCGTAGACCTTACAAATCTTCTGTGACTTGCATTTCTGTGAGTTACCTGGCCTCATGATAATGGATAAATGATCCGATTTACCGAAAGCTGGGATATTATGGGAACTCCTGATATTATTATGTTACATTTCTTCGATTCGCGCATTTCAATTTCAGTTACCACATCCTCAAAGGTATCCTCAATCTTGCCCTTTAACATATTATTTTCGTCAGTAAGACAATCCATCTTTTGTTTCATTTGCTGTACTTCAGTGTCACAATATGCCTGGGACATCGTCACAGATTTCAATGAGTCTTCCAGCCCTTCCATTCTTGCTGTTAAAGTGCTGATTAATGTTTGAATACCTGTGAGTTCTTTTTTTATAAAACGTTGTATATCTTCCTTTAGATTATCTAGGCGCTGTTGTTGAATATCATTCGATGAGTTCGACCTCGTTGTACGCTTAGGGGTATTATTCATTTTAGAATATTTTGAGAAACGTTTTCCGAAACATGCAAAACTAGATTTGAACTAGCCCGTACTTTAACTCCCTGGACTATCGTAACTTCGGTATCAAAGGTTGTTGTCGAAAGATAGAATCGTAGAATTTCTTGAATGCAGGGAGATACGGGCTTCAGTCACGTACCATCAAATGTTCTACGCATGCACAAAATGGCTGAAAGTAGGAAATAGCCCTTACTCAAAAACGATTAGTCCCACGACGTCGTATGATACACCAAATTACTCCCCACGCCACGACGATTCAAATGATACGAGACTTATCAAATGAATTACGATGAAAGCCGATGACAGGATAGTATAATTTAGAAATGCTCAAAAAGACGATTGAGTTGCACTTACTCAAGGAGACAGACACTAAACGTTGAGATTGACAGACTGATATATTCCTCAAAGAAAAGTGAATACGATGATGTAAAATTTTCCACTCAAAAGTACCAGAAAACTGAATAATAGGACAGACAAGCAATTTCAAACACGAGATGCGGAGACACAACCGACCAGCAGCGATGATGATTGTGTATGACACAGCGCTGCTTTTATGGGAAGGTCCCATCAAACTAACATGCATAACATACAAAATCTAGACGTAACCGTTATCTGTTACTTTGTGTTCGATTTAATGCACTGTAGACTTAACACTAGAATGCCGAGAATTTTGAAATACCTAGAACGCCGAAATGCGTCAATTGACGCAAAGCTACTTTATGCCAGCTGAGATCCAGACTAAGTTGTTAATCATATCCCCATTACCTTATATGATAAAGGGCGCATTGTAAATGATATCAAATCACATATTTATGAGTAGCAAATTATGCAAATACATGTACATGTAGGCCTATACACAAATACACAGTACATGTCAAAATATTAAAACGGTAAAGACTGCTATGAAATCGGTATAATTCATGGAGCGAGACTTACTATTTGTCAGATAAGAAACAACGTGGGCAAATAGGTTTGCAGCACTTGCCACACAATGGTTTTTCACAGCAATGACATGTCATTGTAGATCGGTTGCGATTACATTGACCACTGGTGCATGTTTTTCGTTTTTTGCTTGGTGTCCCGCGATCGGTAGTCCTATTTTCATCTAAATCTGCAATACGTTTTTCTGCTTGTACGGGTAGGTTCAGATGAGATCAATTCTTCAACAACAGCTTGAATGAATTTTCTCCTACTAATGTTTTCGGTGCATGTACAGGATTTGTACACGATCCAGGCATTGATCAGTGCCATGTCGATAATGTTGTAAAATACATGCATAGGCCAGCGTCTACTGGCATCTTTGACTGAATAGAGTCGGGACATTTGGTCCAGGATGTCAACTCCTACCTTTAGCGAATTGTAGGACAGTACAGTGTTCGGCTTCTGCTTTGGGTTCTGATTTTCGGGAATGAATGCATCAGGGTGCAAGGTGCTCAAAAGTACAACATTCTGTTGACGCTTGCACTGGTAGACAGTCAACAATGCACTAGAATCGTCATTTTTGAACACTTTGGTGGTATGTAGTGACTCGCTTGCCTTGATGTCTGATGGTAGTTTGCGTCTGTTTTTGCGCATCGTTCCTAGGAGGGACATTTGCTGGCTTTGAAGCTTCCTGGCTAGGTCAAGACTGGTGAAGTAGTTGTCAACCGTTACATTGTAGCGAAGTCCAAAGTATGGTTCGCACAACATCATAACTACTCCAGTAGGTTGACTACCACTTGCGTCTTGAGACTCATCCTTACTTAAGTATGGATAACAATTGCACAGATATTTTGTCTCTGTGTCCACTAAAAGCCAAAACTTCAGGCCAAACTTATCTGGCTTGTTTGCCATGTATTGTATAAATCGGCATCTCGCTTTACATGGAAGAAGCTGTTCATCTGCGGTTAGATAGCCATATGGGTTGTACGCCATATTACAGTTAGCAATAAAACGATTCCAGATCTCGGAGGCGAGGGCAAATTTGTCCGTCTGTAGACGATCCTTCCTCTCCGACTATATGTCAAACCTCAGAAGTCTCAAGATGTCTGAGAATCTATCTCTGGACATCGTTTGAGGGAAGATTTGGTTACCCCACGCCTTCGACCACATATTTCTGACAGGCGCATTCCTTGCCCCGATAGCTCCGCGTACAATAATCAATCCAACAAACTGTTCTAACTCACCGAGGGAGATGTTCAAGTGTCACTACCGGTAGTACGCCGAGCTTCACTTACAGTGCATTTTTGAATGTGTCGAAGCATAGGCTCGTCGAAGAATACACGGAACGAAGATAATGGACTGTGTTTATTCACTTTCGTCGCAGCGTATGCAGCTGGTCCAGGTTTTCTGCGAAGCACATTTTGAATAGGAAGTCGACCTGCAGTCACATGCTTTTGAGCTACCAGTAGCCTCCATGTAGTTCCGTCCTGTCCTTTAGTCGTATTCGCCGATCTGTCTTGTGACTGTGGTGAGCACACACCCGATATCACTTCCTCTGAATTTAGAATTCGTTGATTCAATGACAGAATCTCTTCTTCGGAATCACTGCTGCTCGACGAATCTTCCACACCTGTCGGATCGGAGTTTTCATTGTCATCGAATTCGCCGTCGTCAATAATGTCGCCGTCTGTGGATTCAGTTTCTGACTGATCGGATGGAATGTCTTGTAAAGCTTGCAACGCTGCCTCGGCAGTATATCTACGTGGACGTCGAGCTCGTAGTATTGAGATTTTCAAATTTTCGATGAAGACGTATGCTGATGACAATATGACTTGCTCAGAATGTATTTATCACATGAAATCATGTGACGTCATAACAAGCGAGATAAGCGTGTCATCTCGTCAGGGGAACTCGGTGGGGAGCTGGATCAGCAGGATGCAGTTATCACTTTACACCATGGCAAGTGATCACTATCTCAGTTGGACATGATGGGGAACTGATGACTAATTCTACATAATGCATTTGTCAGGTGACATCATAAGACATCTTGTAAAGCGATCTACTTTATCAGTGGGACGTTGTTGAGGTCTCTGCTTGATCTGCATGTGCATTGTGCAAGGTATAATGATTTCAGCAATTTGCGTCAATTGACGCATCTCGGCATTCTAGGTAATTAGCATGAGAACATTAAAACAAATGAAAAAATCAACTCAATATTGGCTCAAGTTATAGAACTTGATGAAATATCAAAAGCCATGAAATATGTTGGCAGAATCTATAATGGTTTAGGAGAAATTTTGACTAAGATATCAAGATTGCGTCAATTGACGCATCTCGGCGTTCTAGTGTTAAAGTGTCAATATATTGGATACATCTTCACCAAGCTGCTATATACTGCAAATATCAGCCTACATGCAGCCTATGTCATGAACAGATGAGGACCAAGGAAGACTGTTTGTAAATGTGAAGTCTTGGATCCTTCATTGAACTTAGTTTTTGCCCAAAATGGTAGAATCCTGCAAATTGCGAATACATGCTGTCTATACGCGGCCTTCTTCGAATGGATTTCAAATTCTAATGAAATTCTAAATTCTAATGAATCCCATCAAACTAACATCTGATGTGCGGCAGATGATAAGACAATGATTATGGTGACTGCTATGAGTTGTCGAGGCGATAAAACAGGAAATACTTGAGAGATCGCAAACGTGGCCGTGAATGACGCACGATGATAGAACAATCATCTTGAAAAGTTCCAAGTCCACAACAGAATCTGTGTATCCAGCGATTTCAACATTCGCATTCAACATTGTCTCTTATCAGCTGACTGCATGTTCGAAAGTTCATATTTCCGACTAATTCTAATATAATTCTGTCAAATTTCATCTCATGCAAGCTTAGTGAAATACTGACTGACAATAAACAGTAGAAAGGAAATATTTTCAGGAATCAGTGAAAGCTGTCTCTGAGAGTCATGGCAGATGCCGCACATCATGGGCTTAACATTTGGGAAGACGATGAAGTCACACGGAGGTAGATCTGGACAGTAGGGTGGATGATCTAGCTGCTTGATGCCTTCATTACGGCTGCTTTACACTGGGAGTCCATGTGCTTCCAATGCTCTTCCTGCCAACTTCCAATGACACTGTCGGGGCTCGACCTCTGGACCATGAGTTCGCTAGACCAAACACCTAGCCACTGTGCCACGGAGACCGGATGCCCTTCCTGCCGACTTCCAATGACACTGTTGGGGCTCGACCTCTAGACCATGAGATCGCTAGACCAATCACCTAGCCACTGTGCCGCCGAGACCGGATGCCATTCCTGCCGACTTCCAATGACACTGTCGGGGATCGACCTCTGGACATCGCTAGGCCAAACACTAAGTTCCTGTGCCAGATATTTTAGAGTTGCTGATGAATCCAAAATCTCGAATTCTGATTGTTATCGAATAATCGCGATACCTGTCTGTTTGACAGATGATTCCTCGTGTTCCTATAATTACGTAAATTAAACTTGATAATTGGCTGCATATTATAGCAGACATGGTTGGAGACGGCTTGGATTATGGCGGCCGGTTCCAACCCTGATAGCACAAACGATATGCTTCAGCAAAAGAATCGCTAAGAATCTATTTTCTTCGACCAGGAATAGAACTCAGGTCTGTGAGGGACAAAAGCAAGAACTGTGAATATTAGCGTAAATAATCAGGTTCACACTGACGGGACTGTCTGGAACAACAGGGTTCACAGTGATGGGACTGTCCGGAATAACCAGGTTCACAGCAGTGGGACTGTCCGGAATAACAGGGTTCACAGTGATTAGACTTTCCAGAATAACAGGGTTCACAGTGATGGGACTGTCCGGAATAACCAGGTTCACAGCAGTGGAACTGTCCGGAATAACAGGGTTCACAGTGATTAGACTTTCCGGAATAACCAGGTTCGCAGTGATGGAACTGTCCGGTATAACAGGCAGGGTTCACAGTGATGGAACTGTCTGGAATAACCGGTTTCGCAGCAGTGTGACTCTCTTTAATATCTTGCAAATGAAAAATAACTCTCGAACGTTCTCGCCGGCTATTCTCAAGGGTGGACACTGGGTGATTGACTGTAATGTAATCGACACAGCTAGCGAAATGACAGCAACTCAAAAAGAGGGAATGACGGACAGAACAGACGAAAAAGTACAGCAAGAGAGAAAATGAATTGCTTCTGGATGCACGAAGTAGGTTCGAACATTTTTGTGCCTCCAAAATACTTAGAAGAAAAACAGAATCAGAATGAGGCAGCACAGAAAATTGTTTGACTGCCAGAGTGTCCGAGCATCTATCTGCATGGATACACTCTTGTGGGTTTCTTCCTTGCTCAAAGTCTTGATCTTTAAGATAAGCTTGCGTGAGCGTGTTTTTGATACAGATACTTGAAGTTCTGTGCATGTTCACAAGAGAGTACTTGCAAAAGGGCTTCGCTTGTTGATGAAAGGCATCAGAATTTGAGACCCAATTTATGCAAATCTTTGTCAATTACACCACGCAGGTACCTAAGAAAGTCATCTACAAGGCAAGGTGTGTAAACACATTTTCGATCTAGCGGCTTGAACATCTGCGTGCTTTCACAAGACGGCAGTTGTGAAAAGTAATCGTTTGTTGATGACAAAATTCGCAGACTTGTGACCTAACTTGTAGAAATCTGCAGCAGTTTACATCTGCAAGTATTTTTGAATTAGTGGCTGAGAAATCTAGATGCTTGGAAAGGACATCATTCAGAAAACATAGCTGGCATTAGTGAGAGCCATGTGGAAGGTGAATGCAGTAAGTGAGACAAAGCTGCAACGCATCATCCTGATTGGCTGTTATGATCTTTATCTGCGATTTCATTGGAGTAGACGTGTTTACTGAGGCCCAATGCCGGTCATTATATTTCGAAAATACTCGTGACTACAATTAGAAAGCTCAGGCTGTTTCACTAACTGGATCTTCCAAGAGTTCTAAGGGATTTTCTTGACAAGGGGCTCTTGAAACTATTGCAATTTGTGGCAGGTTGAAGTGTAATTCTCTGCTGATTGCCTGGACCGGTGTCCACCCTTCAGAAGAGCTGGTTAAAACGTTCAGGTGCTGCTTTTCATTTTATTTTATAGTTCTTACTTCAATAAAGTCTGAACTCGAGAATGATCGTGCGTGCAGTCAACGACAGACATTGTTTCAATTAGAAGTAGTGAGTGACTTTCATCTGCTGTAATGGTGGAAACTTCTTCGTTTCAGTGGCTGATGAACATGCTGAATATTTTCCTGAAAGGCAATCCTGCGTATTCTGGCTTGTTTGGTAAATCAGAGAGTTCGTCATCAAACAAATGAAGCGGTGACTTGGACCTCGCCTGGAATGAATCCCTCTACTCGTTGGAGCCTCTGCTTGTTCTGCCCGAGTGAACAATCAGTGAACGGAATTCTTATACGAAATTCAGTCATCTTATCAATATTGTTGTTCATTAAGTATTAAACAGACATTTTGGTACTATTCCTTCAAATGGAACATTTTAGTAAATATATCAAATTGATTTATTTTCATGGTTTTGTATCGATTGCGTTGATGAGGACATGTTCCAGTCCAGATTCCTTCAAAAATAATGCGATACAAACACTATTTAACAGATCACAAAAATTGACTGGTGACCCCCTTGTCTTTTATCTCTATGCACTGATGATGGTGGGTTTTGGGTCGACCTTGGGGAAGTGATACAAAACTTTCTGTTTTTCTTTTATGCTGAATGGTTTTCTATTTATGCTGAATATATACAGATCAAGTTACAAAAATTAATATTTTGATTTGAATCTAAGGAGAGCTACAGGATAGGAGGATAAAGTTCTGATATTTTTGTGAAATACTGAAATACTTGTTATTATTAGCTATTTCATTCTGGGCTTGACAGTACCGGCATTGAAAGTTCATACATATTGTATCTACTGTAAGCTTACATGTATTTGTTGCAATCAGTAATTAAGAAAAAAGACCTATCTGCCGTAAATCGTCTACTGATTTTTTAAGACGTGTCGCAGGTCCTGCTGCGTCGTCAGGCAATAGTTACAAGTCATTTTTCTTAATTACTGATTGAAACATGTGTCTGCCTCAACACGCCATACTTGCTTTATCGTATTTTGTTGCATTTGTGAATATTGAATTTTTATATATTCCGTATATTTTATATCTTCGCAGTTATCTTCGCACCCTTAACTTTCTGCGATAGCCGACATTTATCCAAAAATAGATTCATTCTGATTTCGTATTCTAAATATGTTTAACCATCCACTTACTGCGCAGCTGTAATATTCATCATGTTTGTTTGCATTTCTGAATGATAAAATGAAAACAATTGCTTTGCTATGAGCAATATGTAACTCAATTATAATTAAATCAAAGATCTTCAATTAGTCAGTATATCAGTGTAGATTAAATGAAAAGAAAACTTTATGACGTAATACATGTTCTTAGACTACTAATTACAATTATTACAATAATAAATCGTTTCCCACAAATACCACATTTCTCATGGGCCCAATAGGAATTTTGGCCCATAGAAGAATCTTTATGTCAGCACAAAATACAAAGAATGCACTTCGCTTGCTTGATTTCATTCATTTATTTAAACTTGGGCTTGGGTTTTGACCACAAGTTTTTGCGCAACCTTGAAGGGAGAATGCGAATGTATACAGAGTTCAGCATGTCCAATTACTTTAATTGATTTGTATAAACTATCACGGCAATGATATCGGACTGTTACAGTTAGTTAGACGACAACAAGTCAATGCCTGGAATCATAGATTTCTCTAACATAGCATCTGGGCAGAAATCTGCCGCACGGATACGAGATGAGGCTGATATTGTATTTCATTTGGCGTTTTTAACCATGGATCTGTTGATTTACATTTGTAATAATGCGCAAGTACATCTGGGAAATGATGCCGAATTACATCAATTTTGAAGTATAATTCCCACTCCCAGTTTGTTTCTCAGTCTGACGTTTACGATTAGCCGCCGTTTTTACACCGGCATATGAGTTATCTGAGCAAACTAATTCGTGCATCAATCAATATCATTTACATAGACCTGTCAGTAAACAATTGAATAATAACATTGAAACGGAATTGGTTTGGTAGAAATCCTTTTACCAATAATACTTTTATCATTAATTTTACAATTTGCCAACAAACTCGCATCTAAGGTTTAGACCTTCTTTAGAAATGACATTTCCCATCCAAATGAAGCTGTTCACTTAATAACACAAAGCACTACAAAGTAATATTTTGGTTCTCTTTCCTCAGATGATTTTATTCATTCGTGAACTTTCCAAGAGCTAACACCAAAGAAAAACACTTGCCTCATATCTGTTACTTTTTAAGGCATAGCGGTCCATAGAAGTAGTGAGAATACTGACGCAGGATGCGCCTGTGTGGAATGGAGTTTTGGATTTTCTAAAAATTATTCAGAAATTACCAAATCCTCACAGAATGCTCACTTAGATTGTCTGATACAAAATAGTGCAATGACATTGCAAACTTCACTTCCTGAAATTTCATAATCCATCTCATAAGATATCCATTTTCCATTGAAAATCATTGTATGAGGCAGGACAAAAATGTTCACAATCTTTATTGTGTTGAATTCGTTGCATGAATAAGTTCAGGGACATTTACTCGTCTGTAGTCTTTGCAATCAGTTTCCGTTGCTCAGAAATTAAAGAATACAAGCAGGTTATTCACAGATGTTTGTCGAACGAAGACAATTCGTCAACTAAGTGTTTCAAAGGGTTTATGTTTCGATATTGATTGAGACCTTTTTTACTCCTGAAGAAGATCGTTTGAGACTCATCGGGTGATTTCACTGTAACTATTAAATTCAGCCGCTGTGAAAATGTTTTAATTATTCCACCAAAGAAATCGTATTTTGGTTTTGAAGACTATTATACACTAGTGGACAAAATTGCGGAAACATTGTAATTAATTGCGCAATTCTCATATATTTTTGACAATTAATTACAATGAAATTATTGCAATTTCTTTGTTTTTTTTGCTATATTAATTGCAATTCTTGTATATTCCACGAGCAATTTATTGCAATTATTGTATATTTCACCCACAATTTATTGCGACTTAAGCATACTCTATAGAGATTGAATTCTCATCCTTACAACAAAATGCAATGTATACAAAACCATCCTCGCATTTCTGTGTATGTTAGAGCAAACAATGTGAACTTTTATGACATGTACCTAATTTGAAATTCTGTATACAGTTGATACAATATCAGTACAGCATAGAGTATTTTTACGGCGACAAAACAGGAAAGTTTCACACAGATCTAGGATATGTAGGTCACTCGTCGTGTAGCTTGCTCATTTTGTCTCAAGCTTCCGATGATTAAGTAATCAACAGCACAGACTACTAAAGTCTGATGCCCTATTTATCATCATTTGCAAACGAAACGCTGCAAATAAATATTTCTCGGCTTCTTTAGCTGACATACAAAGACACTGCGAATAAGCGATCTTTTCATTTCCTAGATCTGTGTTTTAATTATATTCCGATATTACTGTGCAAGGCATTACCAATGTCATACAGTCACCCAGATTACTATCAAAACCTTTCAAAGTTACACAAGGCACTAGCAAAGATGATACCGGTATTTCACAAAATTCCTCCGAATGTTTTACAACAAAAATAAAGACATTTGTAACCAAAAGATCAGTAAGATGTCGAGGTATACCATGTAATGCATAATTCGAGAAATCAAGCATACGTACAGTGCAACATTGTAGCACAGTTGCCCTGGCAACAATACGACCATCAACATGTTTAATAAATTCTATGACATCAATTAATTGATTTTCACTATTTACTGTAGCTGTATAAATAGAAGTGTATCGATCACTTTTGCTATATGATCTCGAACAAAATTTTAATTTACCTTTAGGAATACAACCCTTGTTAAGAAAATGATATTCATCACTATTCCTATCCGGTACAATGTCTAGAAGCTTCAAAAGTTCAGACTTAATTTCATAAGAAGCAACATCCAAATAACAACTGCTATGTTTTAACAAAGAATATTTGTCACATATTTGTTTGAAGTAATCTGTGGTTCCTTGGGTATACAATTTTAGCGCTTTCATCTGGGCTTCGAAAGAAAACATAGAGCAAAATGGTAACGCTCCAAAACGTTCAACTTGATCACCGAGATGTAACAGCTGGTGCATAGTTACAGTACACATCATACAGAGTATTCAAAGCAGAGTGAAAGTAAACGAAAAGTTCTTTGATGCTATGTTATAACGATCTCACAGATCTCATATAACACATTCTACAACCATACAAAAATGTCAAAAAATGAAATACATAATTCTGGTCATTTATATGTTTATAAAACAAGGACAATACTATCGTTGGTATACTATAGAAAAAGAATAAGAAGTACATGTAATCACGAGCTTTCCAAAATGAACGATCATTTAACGAAACTGGTCTTGCCATAAAAACGGGAATCTTTACTGTTTCTAATACCTTGTCATAGTTGACAGTATGTCTTCCAATGAAATAAATTTCTCTATAAGATGATGAGTCTAAAAGCTTTTTCAGTAACAATTTAAAAGTTTTCAAATACGAGGTGCAGTGGATCAAGTAAAACATGTGACGGTATACTAAGATAATTTGACAAACAAGACTTTCCTTTAATACCAAATAAGGTTTCACTGTTCACATGAGCCAGTTCACTGTATTCCCTATATTGATCATCACTAATAGGTTCGTAAACGTCTCCGTACCTTCGAGTGTGACCCCTGCAAGCTCTTACCACTCTGCCCGATGCACCAAGCATCCAAATTTACCATTGAATTGTTGATGATTCAAGATACTCGCGGCGGCCGGTAGATCAAACACAGCAGTATGCAACTTCGGTAGAACTCTGATATATGAGCATCCCAGATTCAAGTCCACCAATACCAGGGGTTTTCAAATAATCTGTTAAAAAGTGACACCAATCAGGTTTAACCCTACTTTCCCAAAGTCCAAGGATGATAAAATTCTCTCGTTTGGTTCGTAGATGTAACGGCAAATCCAAAAGCATACAATGGACAGGCCAGACTGTTGATTTCTTATACCTATACAATTGTCCACCATCAGTAGAGAGATGTAGATGCAGGACAATAATATCTGTATCACCAATACCGCATCCTCCAAGAACATCACTGTTGTCATGTTCCAAATCACGTAAATTGTTTCTGATTGTATCCAAATAGCGACACAGTAATAATTCTAATTGCCAAGTTATATCAAAAGTACACATTTTTCATCAAATTTGAAATTGTATGAGGGAGTTTGGTCTAAACACAAATGCTTTCTGATATGCTTTTTAACTACTCTCTATGACAATTTCTTTTTGATGTTACCCGAAACCTGGAAGATAAAAAAATTGTGTAGAAACATGGAAGGGGTATCAAACGTATACACATATAACAAATCGCTAATTCTACGAAAGATAGATCATCGGCTGTCAAATGCCAGTAACAGAAATATCAGGTAACTTTAGAATACTCGAGCCCATATCCGTCATTCTTTAGGAGGATTTCTGGATAAAAACTCTTTGCACAGTCTTTCCTCTTGGGTTAAAAGATAGGCTTCGAGGTTTTGGATGTACTTCCAAAGGTACCTTACAGTATTATTTCTCTTTTTCCTGTTCTGAGAAAACCAAGAAGTCACTTGATTTAATCTTCAGCAATTCCAAGAACTTTATTTGCAATTATAATAATGTATTGCATGCAAACACAATTCAAAAAATATTAAGAATGCAACATAAGTACTTCACAATAGATTCAGTATTATACCCGCGACTGCCGATCAATATCATTTGCCATAAAATATCCAGGATTACAAAACATTCGGAAGCTCTGACATATCAGTCGTTATGAAAATTAAACGATTTACTTTTATAACCAGCTAAATGACAAATGAGGTCCATTTGGTCAGCCGTCTAATGTATATAGCTTGAGCCCGATTTCTTAATCAGGGGATGGGACCATTTGGATTCATGCAGCCCCATCTAAAAAAAGCAAGTATCCACCTACTACTCGTCTCAAACATGCTGTATAAACCGAGTGCAGTGGCGCTGCTTTCTGAATTATTTTGAGTCATGACCGCAGAATGTGCGCATTAAAATTCGTTTCAATGGTTGAGAAAATAAGGCTTCATTTCAAGACGTCATGTGCTGGTTCATTTTATAATATATTATAATATCATGTTTTTCAATTTCATTAACTCATGATTTTAGCATGACACTTAAAAAATTGCAGAAATCTTACTAATTTCCAATTTATAATGTTACCCTCTATCAATAGGCCTACTTAGTTTCCTTGCCTGATACTACCTGAAACCTTGATGCTGTAAACCTAGTAAACCTACCGGATGAACAAGGAGTAAAACATAATCTGTTTTTGAATTCCTACCCAGTCTAAAACAGCCGTGTTACATTCTCCAATATCTATTCCCGAATGAAACCCGGGTCAGAGTGAGAAAAAGAAATGGAACCCTCAATTGAAGCACAGTATAAAAATGATCACGCTGAAAATGATGCGACGCTTGAACTTTCCTGCTGAATTTCAGAAAAATATTCATTGTTTTTAAATCAAAAACTTTAGCACCGGTAGGTCTAGAAAAAATGTTAAATTTTTTTTCTATCTCAAGCACATTATTTCAAAAAGGAGACCATGAAGGTGTACGTTTACAGCTAAAATACAATTTAACTCACACTTCATGGAATAATAACTTGGTTTGTAGCATGAATGATCGTCTTACCTTCTTTTACGCGGCCTCCGCTCTATATCCTTACCAGCACGTAAACTTGAGAGAATCGGCAGAAATTGAGTCACACAGGTATTCGATTCACACTTCTATCATATTTCGTTTAATTCGAAGAAGCTTCACGAAATCATAGTTTACCAATGTAAAGAATCAGCATGAAAAGTCGTTGGCACATCCAGTGACAGCTTTACAATTCACAGCCCTTCTGTTCGACTGAGGAGCGCATATCGAAACGAGCGCAGCAGTATGGCCAGACAGTGAGGTCACGCATTGTTAAAAGAAACGCAAAGTAAGTCAGTGCGCGCCAAAGACGGCGAGGGCACGTGCACTCTATGCGTGAGTCACTCTATAAAGCAATGATCCTACGTGTAAGGCAAGATTGATGTTGTTATAACGTCACTCGATCGTATTATATAGAAGTCCTCGACTGAAGGCATGCAAGGAAGAAACAAACGCTCATATTAATGTAGAGCTGCAATTATTAATGAAGTATGGGGAATATGGGTGCTGCTATTGTGCTTGTCTGTGAAATCAAACTGCATGTTCATCGACTTCAATGTGATGTGAAGATTAACACAGACACTGCTCCTTTGCAAGTTACACTGTTCAAGTTCATTTCCATTGTTCACGTATTTGTCTTGGAGATTCGGTTCCGTTTTGACACCAGCTGCTGGCTAGTGATAAAAAGTTGTGATTTTTCAATCATTTGACGTAAACATTGTTGTCATGTAGCTAAACAGATGAGTTCAGAACTCCGCTTACTGCACTGTTTAATGCTAACAATTACATAAGTATGCAGAAACATTTTTGTTACATCGACAAATTAATTTATAAATATTTGTAAAATGTTTCAGATATGAACATTTAGGTGATTATGATAATATTTGTCAAATAATAGTCAAAAATGTATCAGTAATTATTAAAAAATATCAAATATGCAGTATTTGATTGTTTTATAAAACAATTATCTAATATTTGTAAAATTTATCACCATCAGTCATATATTAGATAAATTATCTCGGTTTTTTCAACCCGGGAATACTGTATAAGAATTGAAAAGGAATAATCTTTATTTTATCAATGTGAATTTATCATCAATGTTTAACCGAGATTTATGCATGAATCATCAATGCAAGTTTTTAAGATATTATAATTGCGTATTTTTGGTTCAATAATGATGATCGATGTATTTTGACAATGCATATAAGCTTTCCAATCATTAAACATGCTTACCAACAATGATTTTCAATTTTTAATTTTCCATGGATTTATTGGAATCATCGATCATGGATTCTGTGTCCATGGCTGGGCTACTAGGGAATTGCTCATCGCTTGTTACGGCTTTCATCCTTCTTAGGATATACAATCTTTGAGCACATTTCTTCTCAACATACTTTATATGACTCTTCCACCCAAAGGAGCGATCCAAGACAATCCCAAGGAATCTGACACTTTCTTGAAAGTTGATGCAGGGGTAGAGAGTGTCAGTGTCACAGCACTCTTTGAAGCAACCACGATAGTCAACCAAGCCTTTTGTTTTCCTCACGTTTAGCTTTAGACCGTTGCTAAGATGCTTTTAGACTGATGCTGAAGGTGGGTTTACGAAATATTGACGGTTTTCTCTGTACATGCGCGTTTCGTGACTTACAGGTAAATTGATATTGCTCCTGTGATCGACCATGAAGCACAAGTAGTAGGCTATACGGTCATGTTGTTTTTCGAAATAGAGTTAAATGTCTAACCGGGTACTTTATTTTTTCCTTGAGTGTATATATATATTTATATAGTATTATAATGACTATATTGCAATATAGTCATTATAATACTATATAAAAATATAGTCATATAGTATTATAATATAGTCATTAAGGTCATTAAGGTATTTTTATTACAATTTTCGTATACTACAGTGATATCAATTATAATCAACAAAAAGTAGCAATTATATGAATGTTTTCATTTTTTATCCTGAAGAGAGCAAAAATCTTTGTAAAGGAAGCAACACTGAGATGAATCGATGATGATAAATGTACGATGAAAATTTCGCAAACGAAACCCACTGGGAAAAGTTCTAGTTAGCCGCCAACGGCCCGCTACCACACTTTCGGAAAAGTTTTCATCTCGTGCTAGCGGATCACACGCTAGAGGCCCTCTAGCAAAATAAACATCGGTAACGGCGAGGAAAAATTATAGCGGCCCTCTATCGTGAGCAAACAAATAGCCGATACTTGAAGTCTTTGAAACATACTTTCTCTTTCATAAATATTATCTTACCCTTTTTTTAAAGTCACGCAGCATTCAAATTTTGATATGACAAGTTAAGGAAGTAAAGGCTTAAATTTTCTAGCGATTATTCAACGATCCGCCAAATTTCTAAACAGATGTTCGGGTGATTTCATTGGTGATTAAGAAAGTTGTTGCTCGAAGATATTCCATGTACACTATTGTTACACGATAAGATTGGAGAGCAACAGCTACAGGCGTCACAACTGATATATGCTCAATGATTATTGCATCGACTGAGCAGGTTCAATTTTGGTATCAATGGTTTTCACCGGATAAGCCTGTATAATATAAGCTTACTTCACTGTACATTACAACACCTCATGTTTCTCAGCTATAAGAGACTCCAAATCATACTCAATGCAACAAGCAATATGCATCAGAATGCAGCAACGTCCGCTGTTTTGTTTCCTCACTTTCATGATGAAATCCTAAATAAACATTACTAATTTCCAAGAGAGAAAAATTTTCCTTCACCACAAACGATTCCAAAACACTAAATATTTCAAACCTGTATGTAATGCTTTATTTGCCGTAGATAATTTCATTCTTCTACTTCTTTCGGAGGAGATCGTTATATCGACTCAGCTGGTGTAATAGACGAGTCCAGTAATTGCACAGACTCGTAAGATGTAACGGTTACTACCACTGATTTGTCGTGTATATCACTCAGTGGGAGAAGCTGATGAAAATACAATGACAATCCATATCTAGCATGTTACTCACTTTGGTTGAATTAGAGAACGCATATGCTCATGATATACGAATTATTTATGATCGGAGAGATGTTATCCAAGTAAACCTGCAATCCTTTAAAGGAGAATGAGCAAGCATTATCAGCTCAGTAGTGCTCTGATGTAGCAAAAAAATGCAATACTTCTGGATTCTATGCATTTTATTGACTACATAATGCCAAAGGAAGAAAACGTCATACGGTTAGTGTTATTTTCTTGTCAAAAATATGCAGTAACCACAATAATCATGATCAGAAAAAAACTTACCAGGACTAGCAGCCACCAATGTTGCTCAAAGTATCTGCTAAATTCTACCCATGTGTTATAATCCCAACTCTAGTAATAGAACAATGGTTCTGTTACTTCACACGTCCGTGTTTATTCTGATCAAAACATCAGCTTATATAGCACATGAATAGGCCTACATGATGAATTGTCATGTTCACAAATGTTCAAATTAACACAAATAAACAAAATAACAATAATGCCGGAACACAGGGAAAAAGTAAGTTAACAGAAATATTTACAAAAAGGAAGTTAAATGGGATCAAAGTCAAAACACTCATGGTTGGCGGGGAATTCAAACGTTGGGATCATTTTCCAAATGACCCACGAGGTGAGCGGACGTACGGAGTTTCGGCTGTCACAACTCCTCCCCGTTTGGTTGAGGTTCGATCTTCTCCACGAGGTCGATCACCATTAGCAGATTCACCAAGAAGGATCCGTTCAGGAGGTGTAGTCCCGAAGCCAGGAAGGCTGCAGACGCGGACGCGAACTGCGTCGCGGTGTGTTCTGGTGTGAAACCTGTGAAGTCTTTGTCTCCGAAAGACGAAAAGCAGGCGAGTGTGAGGAATCAATGGGTTCAGTAACAAATTCAGGCCCCAGCTGGGTTGGTACAGAAGTGACGTCCTCAGAAGGAGCTGAACTCTGTTCCTCCACTTGCTGTTGATCCGGAGAGCGAAGTTCAGATCGAGGTTCAGGCGAAGTTGGTGCGTCGTGGACTTTGGCTACGGATTGCGATGACTCAGGAGGGTCAGGTGGTGGTTGCTGCGTAGGCATGGTGACGGTTATCTGATCGACATGTCGACGATGTAGAGTGCCATCCGACTGATCGATGATGTTGCACATTCGATTACCAATGCTATTCAGTAGCAACCCACGGCACAATCGATTGTCATTACCTCGAAAGAATGTTATATCCGTGGTGTCGATGTTAGCCGTTGTCCTCGAAGTTCGACCATGAATAAGTTGTGACGGCGTCTTGCCAGTCGTTAGCGTGTCTGGCATTCCGGTATTGCAGAAGAAAGCAATCAATAGCCTGCCATAACGCATTCAAAGTGTCAGGAGCTTGGGCCTTGATGGCTAGCTTCAAAGTTCTGACCAAGTTCTCCGCCAAGCCGTTGGACTGCGGGTGTCGTGGCGCTGTGAACACTGAATGGCATCCGATCGACTTCAGCCAACTCTGCAGACATTCTGAAGTGAACTGGGTCCCATTGTCACTGACTAGAACCTGAGGTACTCCTTCCCTCGCAAAGAATCGTCGTAAAGCCCACTTGGTGAAGTCGGCCGTTGCATGAGCCGTTAAGAAGACCTCTGGGTACTTAGAGAAGGAGTCCTCTACCACAAGCGCGAAGTACTTGCCGAGAAAAGGCCCACAATAGTCTATATGGACACGCTGCATGCACTTATAAGTTACTGGCCAAGGAGTCCAGTTAACATGTGTCCTCGGTTTCACCTTGCACTGATCGCAGGACTTGGCATAGTTCAATATATCTAAGTTCAAGGTCGGCCACCAACACATCATTCTTGCCAGGGACTTCATTTTATCTCGACCTAAGTGACCCATATGCAAATGACGTGAGAAGGCTTCACGACATGTAGGAGGAATAACAGCTTGTTCATTGTAGCGCAAGACACCATCCACGTCACTGGACAACTCGTTCCGTTTAGCGTACAGCACAGGGAAGCGTTTACGTGCAGTGTTGGACCATCCCTGTTTCAGGCCGGCTAGAACCGAACCATAAGCCAGCTTAGTCTCTGAAATCAGCTTGTTCCGATCGATCGGGAGAGGATTTACAAAATAGTTGCTTGACGGCGATTCAGCACTAGCATGTCGAGAAAGGTAGTCAGCATGAGGCAGTTGTTTCCCTGGACGATGACAGATGGTGTAGTCGTGCGCACTCAAGTCGATGGCCCATCTTTGTAACATGGCTGATGTCGCCTTGCCAACAGAAGCCGAAGGGTTGAAAATGTATTGCAGGGCGAGATGGTCAGTGTAGATGTGAAACTTCTGCCCGTATAGAAATTTGTGTAGCCGCCGTACTGCCCAGATGATCGCTAGGGCCTCTCGCTGTGTCTGCGCATAGTTACGTTCAGCCGCGGATAATAAACGAGAGATGCATAGAACTGGATGGTCGTTCTGTTCCAACACAGCACCAAGTGCACGCTCTGACGCGTCGACGTAGAGATGACACGGAACTCCAACTTGATAACTTTGAAGAACTTCTCCATTTACCACAGCATCTAGCAAAGACTGGTAGGCTTCGATGGTCTCAGGCGTCCACCCGAAGTTGTCACTGGTCAACATGTCGAACAGTGGTTGGGCTCTAGCAGCGAAGTTGCGCACAAACCTGGCGTAGTACTGGATAAATCCAAGGAATGACTGCAGTTGCTTCGGGTCCTCAGGCTTAGGAGCGTTCTGTACTGCCTTGATTCGATCGATGTTCGGATGAATACCGGATCCGTCGATACTGTAGCCGAGGTACTGAAGACTTGAAACTCGGAAGACAGACTTTCTTGCATTAATCTGGATGTTCTTGTCACTCAATAACTGTAATAAGCGATAGAGTCTGGCGTTGTGTTCGACGTTGTCCTTGGCGAAAACGATGATGTCGTCTTGGTAGGATCTGGCACCAGGCAGTTCTTTGATGATGTCATCAATTACCCTTTGGAAGATGCCGGCAGATATCGTTAGACCAAAAGGTAGAAATTGATACTGATACAGACCCCAAGGCGTGTGTATCGTCGTGAACTCTTTGGATTCTTGATCCAGCGGAACTTGCAAGAAGGCGTTCGTGAGATCAAGTTTGGAGAAAACCTTGCAGCCCGTCAAACCTTGAAACATGTCTTCTACTTCCAGCGTCGTGTTTGCCGTTTGTTTGAGGTAGGGATTTATCGTAACCCTGAAGTCGCCGCAAATCCTCGGACGTCCATCTGCTTTCAACGGTGTCACAATCGGAGTGGCCCATGAACTGGACGGGACGTAAGATACCTCTTTGGACGAGTTCTTCGATGTTGTGTCGTACCGGATCACGAAGACCGAAGGGTATTGGTCTAGCTTTTCGAAAAATTGGCTCACATGCGACTTCTAGCTTCACTGGATCGATGTTCATGCCGCCGTTGTTATCAGCACACTTGTGGATAAGAGCTGCAATATCTGGTGGCAGCGAGTCGGGTGTCATTGTGAGGAACATTGAAATAGAGTACTGAAGAGCGTCCATCCCATCCAATCCGAGTACAGTGGGGCCGTGATCAGTGATGATCAAGTTGAGTACTGCTTTGTGGACCGTTGACCGTGTTGAGTCAGTGACTGGTACTTCTGCTTCTCCGACCACTTTGTGAGTATGACCTGTGATGCCATACATACGCTTGTTGGAGTGTTGAAACGGCTTAGCAAACAATTGTTGGTAGTGCTGAGCGGACATGAAAGAGACGGGACTACCAGTGTCGAACACGAAGTCTGTAGCCTTGCCGTTGTCGAACGTTAGCCGTTTGAAGATGTGCTTCATGACCTTCCTTGGAGCAGACACAAGGTAGCAAGGGTAGTCGTCATCGATTGCTTGCCCTAAGGTGTTGTCGTAGTTCTCCGGGTTAGGGACGAAGGTCGGTGCGCAGTCTGTCGAGTAGGCAGGAGCCGAAGTCGAAACGTAGTTAGCGGTAGTGGGTTTAGCAGTGGTAGTGGCTGCAAACTGGGCCGATGGTGGGCCGCTGCGGCAAACCTTCGCAATGTGTCCGGTCTTGTTACACTTTCGGCAGCGAGCACGAAGAAACTTACAACTTCTCCGAGGATGTGGTCCCCCACAAGAATCGCACGTGTTGCAGGTTGCTGTCGGTTTTGACTGGAACGACTGTCTGTTGTCTCGATGAAACTGTTGTTGACTCTGCCTAAACTGTGCCCCAGGCTTGTGGGAATGCGCCGAGCGCGAGTCACGGTGACGCCGTTGTTTGAAATTTGTCAGATGCACTTGAGAAACTTGCTCTGAAAGTGCGTTGCTTACGTCATCCCACCGTTCCAAAATTGACTTGGCTTTATCGAAAGTCAAAGCTGGTTCATTCAGCAGCTTCTTCTGAATCTCTGGCTGATTGATGCCGGCCACGATGCGATCTCGCAGTTGAGTTTGCAATTCTTTGCCGAAGTTACACTTGGAGGCTTGTTCGGTGAGGCGAAGAAGAAAGTTCCGTAAACCTTCGTTCGCTTGTCGAGACAGGTTGTGGAATTGGGCCCTCTCCATCGGTTCGAAGTGGACGGGGCGAAGGTGGCGTATTAGCATGGCTTTGAGGTCCGCAACTGTTTTCTTCGACAGGTCATCCGGGTAGGCTAGACGCTTGAGGAGGTCGTATCCTTCCTTCCCTATGAGCGTGAAGTAGTACGAAATTCGATTCGTGTCGTCAATTGCCGGATTCGTGTTGGTGTAGTACTTGAACCGTTCGTGCCAGTTGTCGATACCTGCCGGATCGGAGATATTCAGGGGCTCGATGCCACGTAGATCCATACTGTGACCTGAATCTGAAACTTACGGCCTTAATTCCTACGAGAAAACAGAGAGTTGGAAACTTATTCGTGTGAAGAATTGGACCCGAAGGCTTGAAGGACTGACGGCTCTCAGGCGAGCTGTGCGTCAGTTAGAGCAAAGTCTGAAGATTGCTGACGTGAAAGGGTGAATGTAGATTAGCCTTTCCTTCGTACCGTCAGGTACTTCGAGCTTTACAGCTCTACAACCCTCTGAGCTCAAAAGCTCCTCGTCAATTCCACGAAGCTCTAACTGAGCGGGCCACCTGAGCTCGAAAGCTCCACGTCAATTCCGCGCTCTGGAAGAGCGTATGTTCCAACCGACAATGGCTGCTTTAGCGACGCCAATGTTATAATCCCAACTCTAGTAATAGAACAATGGTTCTGTTACTTCACACGTCCGTGTTTATTCTGATCAAAACATCAGCTTATATAGCACATGAATAGGCCTACATGATGAATTGTCATGTTCACAAATGTTCAAATTAACACAAATAAACAAAATAACAATAATGCCGGAACACAGGGAAAAAGTAAGTTAACAGAAATATTTACAAAAAGGAAGTTAAATGGGATCAAAGTCAAAACACTCATGGTTGGCGGGGAATTCAAACGTTGGGATCATTTTCCAAATGACCCACGAGGTGAGCGGACGTACGGAGTTTCGGCTGTCACACCATGTCTAGCATAGGTGCATTTTTCGTCATGTTACAAGAAATCAACAGATACAAGTTCCTATTTGACGAAACCCCACATCTGCTGCCTGGTTTGTTGTGTAGTTGACATGACAACGAAATGCTTAAATCTCATGCTTTTCAAACAAAAATAAATATGAGATTTCTCATGCCATAGCACTTGATGTAATCCAGATAAATTGCGTCTGTTTTTCTTCTTTCAGATATTGTGTCATCCACGTATCTGTAATGTTGAATTCATATGTGAAATATTCCACTCCCGAAGTCGCCGGCATGTGTAAAGAATCCATTGTCTGAAAAGTTCAATTGCTCGTTCAACAGCTTCATAAACGAGCAATTTTTCAAATTGCCGGAAGCTGTGCAGAGGACAGCTGTGCGCTTCAGATGACATGTGAACTCATCCGCCAATCATCTGACTGTCAACAACAGAAGAAGCTTCAGTGACGATTTGACGCACACTTTGGAAAAGCCATCACGGCAGCATTAAAAGATGCATGAAATAGTTAATTTCGGTTAATCGAATGAATCTCAGATCCTCTGTGATCGCAATTGAACCGCCACGTTTTGATCATGGATGGATGGTCCTTAATACCTGAGCCTTGACTAACTCTGACTCTCACACCCATAGACTAGTTGTTGTTGTTCGATGTCTATGCTCACACCTTTATGGCATTGTCATCATATGTCCAATGGAACAAATGAGAAGCAATCAAGGATATTGATTCTGCAAATTCTGCAATCTAGGTTTCTCTGCACATAATTTTCATTGCAGGGATGGTTCATGATGAAGCACCACAAATAAACAACTTGTGCGATGATTTCTAACAAAACCAGTGATCAAATGTCATGCAACCTGTATGCAAACCTCAATCGATGAATTTCATGTAGTATCTGATACTATTTTTTCCTGGCGACATTGTTCTAATCACTTCGTTTTCAAGTTATGCTACAGTCATATAAAATTATCGCTTTGATGCTGCTTGCTTGAAACTTGAGCTGTTGTTTGAAATATACATGATTTAAATTAATACTCATTTTCTGATTCAAGTGTGCAGGCAGACATGCTTTAGCTGTCATCAGATCCAAGATTTGTTGTACTTCAAACCTTGACAAGGCCTGTATTTGCATTTACAATCTTAAGTTATTTACACAGCTAGAAATGTATTTGTTGTGCACATCATGTTGTTATAGTGACGTGCACTAAGTAACTTCATCAGATTTTGTGACCGAGGGTAGGATAAGCTCACCTTATTATAATAGGCCTACTCAACTGAGATGTTGAGGAAAGAAATCCAATGACGTAGCGGTAAAAATGATTATAACTGATGTGTTATCTGGGAAAAAAAAAGCGGAACTATTTTGCCAAATGAGCTCATGAAAGCATCAGGAGTTTCATTACGTTCGGATGAGGACACTGCTGGCTCTCATGAACCTTAACATGTTTAGGCTGGCGGCAGTATATTCATTTTGAAGAACATCTGCGTATCGAAGTGACTTAAAAAGGCGTGGGGCTTGTGGGAATAAATATAGCTTCATTATGGCTACCGCTAGTTTTACTGTTTCTATATCTTATATTGAAGGGACGAATAAGTGCTGTGAAGTAGAAGGTGACGCCATACGTCGGAAGTAGTGCACACCCTTTTTTTCACCTCAGAGATGTGTAATATCATTCTGCCTATTTCTATCTGAATCACAAAAGTTAAATCACTTAATTCAAGTAGGCCTACCTTTTCGGCATCTTACTTACGGATACCCAAAGTAGGTAACTCACTTGGTTAGTCAAACCTGGAATTTTGGTGGATATTCGACAGCATCACACCTACCGATCCATCTCTGAGGAAACTCACAACCAATATACGACGTAACTTGTGTATGAAAATTTGGGATTGCTTCTTGCTGAAAAAGCGTGTTCATCATCACCGCTGCGCAAAGCTTTGATTGATGAAGCAATGTTACATGCCGGCATACGAGCTAAGCGTTCCTTGTGACAACGTGGGGATTGTCACTGTCTCAGTACGCATATCTGTGAATATTTTCGTGTGCGCAAATTTGAATCAAGTTCATTTGTCACGATTAATTATTTCACGTTTGTCACGAATAATCCCATTCTGCGTCTTGAAGAGATTCCACCGTTAGACTAGTGACTGCAAAACTATGTTAGTCACTGTAATGGGTAAACATCAGTGTAATGCGGAAGAGCGACAGCAGATAAATTGACGACACACTACAAGGTGGCCCAGATGTTGTACTATTTTTAATAGCGTGTTGAGCCATTTCTAATGCAGCATGTGTCATTTTAAGCGTGAACACACCCCATTTATTATCTAAAAATATATTTTGACATACCTTCTGTTATTTTTTTTCTCTGCATGCTCTAAAACATTAGCTACATTCTACAAGAATCAAGTATTTCAAATACCAGTCCTGTTTGAAAGAATGAAAGAAGAGACAATATGACCGCAAGAATTAACAATGATCCACTTAGATATCGATGCTGTGCTATCTATTAACTGCATTCAATTCACATTTAAATTTCAATCAGACATCGATCAATAGTGACAAATTCACTGCAAGATTGGAAGCTCGAGTCAGTGACATGTCTCTAGACAGATGGACCGCAGAATTGAATGAAAGTCGCAAGCTCAAGCTTGCCAGAGCATCGTCTCATGACCGAGAATCGCTGATTATTTACATCACAATCAATGAGATGACAGGTGATCATCTGGGACTCAGGCACATGTGACCGACATAGCCGTAAGACGACCTTGGACAGTTTTGAAGTTAACTTCAAATTTTTGATTACTTAAAAGTAAAAAAATTGCCAGCAATTGATATCATAAGTTGCATCTGCATTAGTACAACATGCTTACCAAGAATAACTGCTATCAAAGATTTGTAGCGGATTTTCTTGTGAAAACGTGTGTTCAAAGTCACCCCGGGATGGGATGACTTTGGGCACTCGATAAAATAGAGCATATTATGTAAATATCGACGGAAAACACATTTTACTGTGTACTATTAAAAGTGAGTTATGAATGTTCAGTTACAAATAGCATCATGCTTTCATTTGATCTCGTGATCAGCGATGTCTTATTGAAAAAAATAGACAGCATTGTTGAACGAACTTCAATGACTTAGTTCGAAGAATTTCAACCATTCCCGGAGCTGAATTGTCGCACTTTGTGTATACCCTATTGGTCTAAATGCAAGCCCGAAAGATTATAGATTTTAGAAGGTTTTGCAATGTAATTTCTAATTCAAAAATCTTATAAGATGCGAAGTCTTAGAACATCAAACGCCATGTAATAGTAATTTGTGCACCATAATATTATAATTCACAACGATTGAATCGTTCTGAAAACATTTGAAAGCAGCAACGTGGTGTAATGCACAGAATTTGATTTTGTCCAAAGTCACCCCATGTTAAGGTGCGTAGTAATTCCAGGCCTAGCATTACTTCGTGAGTAGATAGAGCTACCTGAATCCTCATGCTGTAAAGTATGATGAACGCGATTAGTCCTACATCTCTAGCATCGTGCTTTTGATTTGCCATAGCTGAAGAGACCTGACCATGTTTTTTTCAGATGTATTCATGAGGCCATGTATAAGTAATCAAACGTACTATAAAAGCCTATTATCTCTATCCCAGTGCGTAGTTTAAAATGGCAGCCACTGACCAGTGAAAAGATCAAGATCGAAATTGAACATCGATAAGTATCGGCTAGTTTGTGTTTTATATAGAACATAGTAGTATAAACCCATTTTGCATTTTCACGAGTAGGAAAGTATATGTTTTATAGCAAATAAAAATGATTCTCCGTGGTCGCCTTGATTTCTTGGTATTCTTGTTTTTTTAATAGTCTGTATTATGTTTTCTGACAGACCGATAATTCAGGATAGGACGATTCAATGAAGGCCCGATGTCATGTGATATGTTTTTGCAGAGCATGTCGGATACGAAGCGGCGTAGGAAGAATCGGCAAATCAATCTTATGGTCAACAGAGTTCTTTGTAAAACAATTACTTACTAGGAATCTCAGAATAGTGTTTCAGAAGTTATGGCGATTGACGGTTCAAACAATGGTGTTAATGAAAATGTTCTGGAACCTTTAAACATGATGGACGTGGCTTCGTCAACTACACAATGTGCTAGTGACTCAAGCAGTGAAAATTCACACGGTAGTCATCAAACCAATCCTCTGGAATTGCTCGATGAATCAGAATTTGAATTCTTTTCCCCGGACGATTCCACGAGCAACTCTGACTGTGAGGGAGATAGACCGCATGCAAATACATACGGCGAAAAGGATAATTCTGTCTCATTAACAGATGACCTTTATCTGTATTTTATTCGCTGCAATGTTTCTAGAAATAACATGCAGTTCTTGCTTGATATTCTTCTAAAGCATGGCGTGATATCTGAACCGAAATCTGTCTACCAACTAAGGAAGCAAGCTTCTTTAAGTGAAGAAAAGGCTCCAACGCCTTCAGTAGAAATATCAGGAGCAGGGCAATCTACCTACCTGACAATACGCGAAAATCTTCTGATGTACATGGAAAATTTTTACAACGGTTCTCGGGTGGACAATGACATAACACTATCTGCATGTGTTAACATTGATGGCATTCCATTGTATCGTTGCTCTTCTGCTTCTCTGTGGCCCATACTTATCTCCTTTGACTTTTCGAATCATCCCTTCCCCGTCGCTCTGCAGTATGGTTTGAAGAAGCCGGATCCCTCTTATTTACACGAGTTCGTTCAGGAAGTAAAAGAACTTCGTTCAGGCGGTGTCATGCATAATGGTCTGAAAGTAAAGCTTGGAGAAATCATCTTCGTTTGTGACGCTCCTGCGAGAGCTCATTTTCAAGGCTTATTAGGTCACACTGCAAAAAAAGGCTGTGGGTACTGTCGAGTTGAAGGCACCTATTTCAACAATCGTGTTGTATTCCCTTCTCATGTTGGTGAAAGTCGGACTGACGAATGCTACGGGGAGGTCAAGGAGGATAATCAGAAATTTGCGTCCCCCCTTCTCGAAATAGCGGGATTGAGAACTAATTTTCCTATCGATGAACAACACTGCATATGCTTGGGTGTATTCCGCAAAATGTGCTTTCTATATTTCTCCAAAGTAAAGGGGTCAAGGTGTGTACTATCATCCTTAGATATAACTCAATTATCTGACGACATTACTAAATACAGATCATGCACTTCCTCTGAATTTCAGCGTCAGATACGTAGAATTGATAATGAATTAATAAACTACAAAGCTACGGAATACAGAAGTTTACTTCTCAATTTTGGACCTTTTCTTTTCAAGAGATATCTATCTACCAGAGCGTTTGTATCACCACTTTCTACTCCTTCATTCTGCTTACTATGTACTTTCATCAGGAAGGCATTCTACTCTGCATAAGCATGCCCAGCGATGCCTTGAAATCTTCGTGAAGAAATTCGGTGATGTCTTCAACCCACAATCAGTGACGTACAATGTCCATTTATTGCTGCATGTATACGAATTCGTACAAATTTACGGCCTTTGCATAAAACCTCAGCATTTAAATTCGAAAATTATTTAGGTGCAATAAAGCGCCGAGTGAAAAGCACGCGATTTGTTTATAAGCATACCTTGCAGCAGGTCTTGTGTGTTCGTCGATTGCGGTTAGATGTTAACTCTGAAAGAAGTTTAATAGTGACCACAAAATCACCCAACAATTGTGTGTTTGTTGGCTCAAGGTGTGTCCTTGTGGATGTGACTTATCCTAGTGGTGATGTAGCTGGTTATGTTCTACAACTTCGAGCCAATTTGTATGATTATCCTTATCCATCTAAATTTCTTAATATTGGTTTCTATGTGCAAACCAGAAATCGACTTGTAGGTCGTCCTACAAACAAGGCTCTACTGTTTCCTAAACATAAAGAATTTGTTGTATTCCCATTAGTTTAGTCGAGTGACAGCTTTCTTGTTGTGTTTGTTTTTGGTCAATGATCATTTTATATGTACCTTCCAGATGTTAGATTTCGAAGCCGTGAAGTGGCTTCTGCTGTATTTTCCCTCGGACAGGAGAAGTGAATATGTCCCCTTCACAATATATCAAGCACAGTGTACTTCATGGTGTCTGGAAACATATCGACGTCTTAGAGATAATCCAAAGGAAAAAGTGATCGTGAAATTATTTGTTGATTCATGCTGCGTTGACGGTATAGTAATACAATGCTCCGCGGAGGAAAGTTATCTCAATCCGGCTCTTATTCACTGTCGAGATGTGAAACAACGCAATGTACCAAGCCAACAAATTGTTACGAAATTGCAACGATTTGCTGATGCTAAAAGACAGATTTTTCCACCCTTGTCGTTATATTTTAGTTCATCGGATGTATCTACGTATGAGAGCGAGCATCTTCCACATTCAAACTCTCCGCAATCGGACGGTGGTGGTAGTCATGATGCTGATGATTTACCTCTTTTACCACTGCCTATTAGGGTAGCTTCAACACCTACTTGGGATGTTGCAAACAATCCTGCGGATATGATTGACACAGCAGATAAACATGCTTGTAGTGAAAATGGTGCTAGTTCTGAGGTTGTGCCTACCCAACGTCAAAGTTTAAAGAAATCTGTTTCAAACAGAGAACATTCGAAGAAAGGAATCGGTCAGATTGATATTAGTGGAATAAATCAATCAGTAATTGAAGCTGGCTACGAACCCTTTTTGATAACAGGTTGTTACTACTTACTTGCCAAGACTTTTCGACAGATTTCGGTTATTCAGAATAGCATTGACTCGGATTGTGCGCGTGAGGGATACAAATCAGTCAACAGAATTCAGTTACAGCCAAATAGAAATACAGATGAATTGAAAGCATTTTTTGATGATTTGGAGAAGAGCGAAAAGTTCAAGCGTGATGTCATACATTATCTCTCGACAATAGGAGGTGGTACTGTCTTAAAGACAGTTATAAACATTATTTCCTCTTTTATGACCAATGAATTACAGATGACCTATAATCGCCCGGGCACGTTAGGGAAAGGAAAGTTTTCTAATTATGAATGGATTGTAAGACACTGTGTTCGTAGCGCTTTCCCTGATGTCACTGAATATGAAATAACGCAGGCCATTATTTCGTGTCTGAAGAATGCAGGGGATCGCTGTGGAGGTCGGAGAAAACGCATTGCGATGTCCCAGAATCTGTAAATGCGTTTTAATCAATTAATGCATATATCGTCTGATTTTTAACTTGTTTCAATTTTTTTTACTTGTGCATGTTGTTTGCACGTGTATAATATGTATACGCGTATATACTGAGGCATTCGAAATCGATAAAGTTGTAATATGACGAATTTTATGTTCGAATTCGTTAACGATGCAATATTTTCAGTAACCTACGATGCTATAAAAATGACGTATAACCTATTAATCAATAATTGCATCAATTGATTAATCTTGCATTTTCCCGCGAAATTTCCCCGCATAATTTTGCACTTTTCCGAATCTAAGTAGGCCTGATGCACAAGTGATAAACCAAGTTGTCTTAAATACATTTGTGCAGATAAATATTGTCGCTTTTTGGCTTACCTCAAAATATGCTTTGTGATAGTGCTCGCATAAACGAATTTGAAATCTGAATATCAATAGTCAGACGAATATTCAGGTTCCTATCGGTAGCAATGTGATTTTTTTGAGTATCCAACATTTTACAAAAGCGATGATATGCTATCTTGCATTTTCCATTTTATCCTGCATCTGTAATTGATTGTATTTTCTCAGATACTGTGTAAGTTGTCAAGTGTGTTATCTTCATTCAGATGAGGCAGATGTCCTCTTAACTATAATGCATGCATTGGATTTTGCATGTCTGAATATTTTATCTCCACTTGCACAGGAATTGGTTTTATTTTTTACAACTGCAAATTAGTCATAATATTGCAACTCATTATTCTAGAAATTCTGGAAAATATTTTTTGGTTTATTCTTAATGTAGCCATATCATTCAATTACACGTCCAGAAGTTCCGGACTATTATTTAATTGTCAATTAATGTACAAACATAATCCACGGTATTTTTGTCCTGTAGTGGACTTGTGTAATGAGAAATTTGATTTGCACTTAAATTAATGTTAAATGATTTGCATTGAAAATGAGTTTATAAATCGGTCAACTGGAATGCATTTCCTTGCCAGTAGCAATAGCAACATGACTTGCCTAGAAAATTGACCGGCTAGCATTATTGTGATGGTGGAACTGTGCTTTTGGTAGGTCCGGATCTGATCGAATACTAAAGCTGAAATTGAGTTATTCTTCAAAACTGATGTCGCAGATATTTTTTGGCGAATGTGGTGTTTCGTTTTTTCATTTGGCCTTCGCAGTCTATGATTAAACACAAAATTGTTGTGATGATGTTACTGACTGATGAAAAGCAAGATTATTTTCAATCACGAAAACATAAATCAAAACTAATATACTTGACCTGATCCCCATAAATGTTTCAAAGAACAACTCGCTATACCCACTCACCCTGTATTAAACATTTGAACATGCCAAAAGCATAGCAATTAGTGTCCTAGCTCGCGATCTTGACAGCACTGATTATTAATAATAACATCTTAACATCACAACTTGAATTATAAGCCTAACTCATTTCTCACATAAGTTCAAAATTGATTTTGCTTAGGGTAAAGATAAATGATTCAGTACCACTCTTTGTACATGCGTCTTTTCTAAAAGAAAGTTCCAGAATTTCTAAGATAGATGTCTAGTCAAGACCTTCAACCAGTGCAAACCATTGTAATTCGCTTTTGCGTTCAATCTGTTTTCTAGTGTTTGATTTGTTGTTCGAATCATTTTTTCTTTGTTGAACAATACATTCGTAAATCCATGATAACTAGTTTTGATATCCTTGCATGTACTTATATCGTCCGTCTCAAAAATTAGCATTAGTATCTTGAAGTTAATTTGAAAAGAAAGTTTGTAGCCAATCGCTGCGAAGTCATATGACTTCATTAAAACATTCAATGGCTTCGCTGTAATTGGCTTTAGGTTTTTTTAAAATACTATGGACTTCCTGACATACAGGAGACGTGACACGAAAATACCGTACAGTTGATGGTTGACAAGTTCCATATGCCAGGAAAATGTCACATCATATTCGTGAGTTCTTAAGTGAAATGTTTGACTTCAGGAGTTTATATATAATTCAAATTACACTCTTTAGATCATACGTATGAATTACGCGCTTGTTTGTCCAGCATTGACGGACATTTTAAGAAAAATGAATTTATATCACCTATTAGAATTTACTTTCCAATTGGGAACTATGGCAGCCTCTGCTTCGTTTTTGAGAAGTATTAACCAGGGGCTGCAATTTTTCCGTAGATCGATCAAAATTTCATTGGGTATCGTAGTTTGTCAAAAATGCAATTAAATGAAAGGGGGGTTGGGTATCGGTAATTTCACTTTACTTTTCTGAATGATGATGGAATCAGGAATTGTAAATTTCATGTAAGACTACTTTGATAATGCGTCTCCCTACTTGTTCATTTCTTCGTGCAAGACACAATTAACTATTTCATTTTGGTATGTCACACCTTCAGTGTCATTTAGAAATAGAATATTATCAAGTAAAGGTGTCATACAATGTGCTAACTTTGACATGTTGAGATTAAGTTATATTCAATTTCTGTATGCATTGTAATGTATTGAGTCGAATGAGTCTTAATTTTTCATGGACGAATTTCCCATTTCAGATTTCATGTTACTAAGGAGTAGTTTTAATTGATTTTAGGTTTACCTATGAATCACCCAATCGCAAGCATATTTACGGGAAATGCTGTATTTGAATAAAAATTTGGAGGTTACATCGCTTAGAATTACCCTTTTCTTGTTGAACTTAACTTTAAACTTTTTTTTTTTTTTTGCCTTTTATTCTTTGGCGCTATTACCGAGAGTTCCGTAAAATCGACCCCGAGATGAATTGTAACCCTGGTATTAACTCAGTTTTGATACTTAATTTTCAATGCAGGTTCATTATATCTACCAAGACGATTGGAATCTCGCTGGATTGCTTCAAAAAAGCCAAATTTTATGAAAAGGCGTCATGAGCTAGTATGGGGAGATATCGAATATATATGTAATCGAGTAATCCTTGTCATGTAGCCCTGCCAGTGTACCCTTGAAGCAGTCTGTAAGATGAAACGCGTCGGGTTATTTTACATCTAGCGAATAAAACCTCGTGACATAAAAAGGGAGTGACAATATTTGATTTGAACAATGGTTAATGCTTCGATAGCGATTCACACACAGAACTAACATTTTGGTCGAAAGCTTCAATTTTCCTTCAAATGACATGTCATTTTCTTTGATCTTATTCGTATGTCAGGTCTTCGTTAGAACTCGGAAGGTTCGCGTTTTCATATTAGTCAGTGGGTTTAGAAGTAGTCTCGTTTTCGGTCTCATGCCATGCAAAAACTCGCCCTGTCGGCGGGACTATAAGTACATTTCTATGTTTCCATAGTAT